>UELV01096661.1:0-21987 GCA_900490015.1 Megastigmus stigmatizans | reverse complement strand
CAAAACAGCAACGAAAGCTTCAATGCGATGGTCTGGTCTATGGCTCCAAAAACTTTTTCAAGTGGCAAATATGTGCTCGATACCGCAGTATATATTGCTGCAGGTGTCTACAACGATGGCCTTGTAAGTGTCATGAAGCTGATGGAGCATATTGGATTAAAAATTGGACCGAACTGCTTCAATTTCTGCGTGGAGGCGGACGCGCGTCGCATCAAGTTTTCCGAGAGATCTTTAACAGACGGTGCAAGAGAGGCCCGAATGTTCTTAAAATCAGCCAGAAAGGAAGAGGAGGAGGCAGACATGAACAGAGATGGCCAAATGTATGGTGCAGGCATCGCAGATTAGAGGTATGCAAAAATTTCAAGGATTTCAGTTCTCTTAAAACTTTAAACGCGTTTTTCTCGAAACGACTTTTTTCAAACTGGGCGGACCCACTGCTTTAAGACTATTGAATGCATTGACTTGTAATTTTAACAGTAGCTTCACAAGTACATTCTCCAGAGAAGTACATAGCCGTTTTTTGATTTGTTAAAGATTACTTTTTTTATAAACAATTTACTACTCTTTTTTTGGGCAAAAATTCATACATTTTGTTCAGAAGAGCACCATTTCTACAGAAATTGATATAAAAAAAAATCCTATGTACTTCTCTAGATAATATTATGTAGTTTTAAAAACTTTTTGTTTTTTTGTTCCAGCTCTCACGGTTTTCGAGAAATCGGTCCGCCCGCGGAGCACCTTCGAGAAAACTTGTTTTTGTACATTTGCTGTGACGTCGCCATTTTCCATAAAAAAAAAATAAAAATTTTTTTTTCATACTTCAATATGTATTACATAAACCCTTAAAAAAGAAATACTATTACTTTCCTTATACTCCCACAATCAGTTGTCAAAAATAGGCTTTTTTTACACCGCTAGAATGGTGTTACCCCTTAATAAGAGTCGTCCGTTTAACTATTATAGCACCTATGTAGGTGCGGTCAATCGCGAAGAAATTAATTTACTAAGTCATCTATATAATAATTGCGGGAGAGTTTTCTGAAACCATCAAAATTATATGAAAAGTGGGGAGAAATCAAACAATGATGAGACCAAAGCCGAGACCGTACTAGACATTCAATTACAAGAGCAGTATACGTGCGGAAGAAATGGCACAGCCGCGAAGCTAATAGACGCTAACTGAGAGATGTTCCTCACTGGCTGCAGCTGCGCGAGTAAGCCACCTCCTCCCCACGCATGGTCTCCTAGTAGGCGGGCCGAATTCAATTCAGTCGCTGTCGACTATAGACGTACCTCGGATCCGCCTAGCCTCAGCAACCGAAAGCCTCTTCTGATCTTATGCTATCTGGATTCTTATAACGGAATAAGACTTATAACTGAAAAAAATTACTATGTAGGAATTTGCGAATAATTAAGAATGCTTTTGTATAGCGTTTTAAAATTAACGGTTTATCAAATGAACTAAATGAATGTATTAGTATATAAGTCTTACGAGGTACGTTCTCTCCGGTTTCATTTCGTAAAAATTCTTATCATGTATAACTAATTAAGTATGATATTTGTTATGAGCCTGAAGAAGAGGGTATAAGTTATACACCCTCGAAACGTCGCAAAAATAAATGATTTTAATTTTTGCTTATATATATGTTCTATGATGATCAATTTAGTCTTTCACCTATTATTAACTATTTCTTCTTGAAAATTAAATACATACACCGCTTCATAATGTTAATTGTACCATTCTATTAATTTTTCTCAGTCCTTGTTGTTCATGCTATTTATCGCATATGTTTCTACAGACGCGGTAAATAGATGCGTCAAATAAATGTGGAAATGTAAATTGAGAATCGGCTGGTAATGTCTCGAGATTTCATAATACATGATCCATAACGTATAATCTACACTCTGAAAAGTGTCAGTCACAAATTTGGTCCCATCATAAATAGGTTGATCATCGCGTCCGATATTTTGGAAAGAGTATACCACTATGGCCGTTCTGCATGTGGCAAAAAAAATCTGAAAACTATGTATTACTGCTGGTAATTTCTATAGCTGCTTGCTTTTGCTCGCTACTTCCCCGTTGACGTATCTTATTCCAGTACTCGTGCAATGAATCACTTCGCATCTGACCTCTAACAGCATGAGCATATGCTGTGGCAAGAGATTTTGGCAGACAGAGATTATCGTCGTATTTTATCGTCAAATTGGATCTTTTGTGTCCACCTTCTTCAGTTAATCGAACGCGTCCAGCCCCCGTAACATTAGATACAAATGTACATTTAAGCGATAATGTGTCATCGATATTAAAATCATTTTGACTTTGGACGGCACTGAATAGTATATCTCATAAATCATTTATGTTAAATTTTTCTGTAGCACTAAAAGAAAGCCATAGTGGTCCAAGAGTGAAATGTTCCGAGTATATTCCTACAAGATCCGTAGGTTCACGTTTATCAATTATGTGCATCTACAAGTGTGTCAGATTATCCTCAAGCCACTCATAAAATGAAAGGAAACAAGAAGTGGAAAGAAAGGAAAGAAAAAAGAGGAAGAGGTGGTAAAGGAAGAGAGAGCAAGCAACTGGGTGGAGGAGAAGAGGAAGAGAGGACTACTTGTGACAAAAGGAGCTAAATGGAAGGAAATGGATCTAGAGGAGTAGATGGAGACGGAAATAGGGAAAAAGGTATGGAGACTGGAAATATTGCAAGGGAGAAAAGATAAAGGGTGGATTGTGTTTAAGGAGTGAAAAGATAGAGACATTCTGTGGAAAAAGGAAAAACAAATAAGAGAGGCGGGAATGTATACAGTGGACGAGAGGTTGGAGAAAGTGGAGAGGGAAGACAAATATAGCCTCCTAGAAAAAGCAAGAGAAATGAAGAGGAAGGCGAAGGAAATAGGAATCAAGATGAAGACTGAGAAAACTAACAGATGAATAAAGATAGATGGAAAGAAGTATGGATGGAATAGAGAGAAAGGAATTGGAAATAATAGAAAAGGAGAGGAAGAGAAAGGAAAAAGGGTAAGAAGAAAGAAAAAACAAGAGAGAAGAAGAAAAGAAGACAATCATAAATACGAAATGAGACTTAATTGTAATTTGTGATAAGATAAACGTGTATAAAACAAAAGTTAAAATAAAAATTATAATTATAATATAAATATATTATTTGTGAAGGTGTGTGAAACATAGTTTAAAATATACATGGAGCTGTCAACAAATAAATCATTCGGTGAGTAAAAGTAATTTTACTTCATGCTTTTATGTGTGGTCAGCATAAAATGTAATCGGGGGTACTGCGGAGCGCCAGAATGACTAGCTCTTGTGGAATTTCATACTTTCTCTAAGAAGTTTGCGATAAATGAACGTCCAAGATGTTTCCTTTGCAAAATCTTGATGGGTCAATCGTCGGTCAGCTCCCGAGCTCGGTATAGCTGGCTGTACCATAAACTATTTTTCCGTGTAACTAGACATTAAAAGAAGTGAGGGCTATGGAAAAAAAAAAGATTTTTAAATCTTACTAAGTGTCTCCGTGAAAATGTGTGCATGTGTGCATGTGTGCGATTAGTGCAGAGCAGCGCCATGGTCCTCGAGGAGGAAAATTGGGACCTTCACGGTGCCCCCATAATAACTCCTGTCTACTCAGTTGGCTCCCACTAGATAGTTTAGCAGAAGAGGCAAGCTTAAATATTGGGGAGAGTTCTCAGTATTAGATGGCCCAGTTACCAAAGTAACTGTTTTATCTAATGTGGTTAAATTGTATGATCCACTGTGGTGGATATCCTCCGTAAAAACAGTTTTCAAAATTTTTATGCAATCCCTCTGGATTCTCACAAAAGAATGGGACCAAACGTTGCCTGGAGAGCAGATTGATCATTGGAAAAGGAACTATTCATCATTAGCTTCATTTTGAAAAATAGAAATTCCATGATGGATAGAAGTAGATCCTGCAATGCAATTATATGAGCTGCATGGATTCGCTGATGCGTCAAAGTTGGCATCTAAATAAATAATATCACTCATCAAGACATTCTTGATTCCTCGTTTGGTTAATAGATATTCCGGCTAAGTGTATTCCTACATTTGTAGCGAATAGATGCACTGAAATTTTCACAATATTTCCAGAGGCACTTTGACTCTATATCGAGTCCAATGATAATCTGGCAGCTATAGCATCAAGAGGTGTAACCGCGAAGTAATTGAGAGTGATCAATTTATGGTGGGTAGGTCCACTGCGTCTCAGAGACTGTAATTCACCATGACCCTGTAAGAGCAACCTTAAAGTAAAAAAGGAGGGGGAGATTTCTTCTAAAATGGCTTATCAGGATCATAAGTCAATGACTGCATTGGTTCTTACCGAACAGAGTCAAACTTATGTACTTAGTAAAATTTCTAAACTGTAAACTCTACGGATATTTATGTAAACTATAGCGGGTACAAAAGGGTTTTTCCCTTATCTTCCTATGTTACCTATCCTAATTTAAAGATCTTTATCGACCGAGCGCGTAGGGTAAAACAGAGAATTTTCCCTGTGATTTTCACTTTCACCTGATGGCAAGGTAGATGTCGCAAAATACATTACCATATATAGATATATATTATGTGCGTTATTATATGAGCACAATACTTTTAAAACTAACTGTTACAAACTTTTTACTTTATATTTTTACCTGAAATAAGGATATTTAACATTTCATGTATTGCGGATAAAACTAAACCAAACAAGTGTATAAGATCTTTTTTAATTTTGCGCTCTGCAACGTTTATATGATTGAAATAGCCCCGGCAATTTAGACCATTAGTATTGTATTTCGATGTACATATAGTTCAGGTACCTGAACCGGCAATTGGAATAGTTTAAAATAAGAAAATTAAAGGCAGGTGTATACTTACATTCAATATCAAAGAAACAGATGCATTTATTTAAAACTTGGAATAATTCTGGTTTGTTTGAATATTTAAAAGTTGGCAATAAGTAAACATTTTTAGTTATGAATCTTTAAAATTTAGTTGATAGATCCTTCAAACCGTTACAAATAAACAGATGACCAGCTACGTCACAAGCGACGCTGTTTTAGATGCTCACACATGTGCAAGCCACAAAAAAAAATGGGACACAGATAAGCCGGTCTACATCAAGCCTAAAAAGCGCTTTTCCAGCAATGGAAACTTTCCACGGTTTTGTACGGAAAATTCTATTATTTTGTTTTAAAACTCAATCCCGCGTTGATATAAACAATTCTGTTAAATTTTTATTAAGTAAATAATGAAATATTGCAGAATACTATAACCCCGCAAGGTTAGAATGTTGAAAATCCCGCGTAGGAGTAATCAATTTATTTAGAAATTTATGTATATTTTTATATGTTATGTTAAAATAAGCCATGCCATAATAAGAGAAACTATTTTAGTCATAATTTTGCATAATTACATTTTAAGTAATGATGAATTTATTGCTCGTCAAAATTTTTACAATATGAAAGTGAATTTATCGATCACCATGAGCCAAGACATTCTTAGAGGATGTTCTCCCCTTTCATAAAGATAATTACATTTTATCTTTATTCAGCGTATTGTTTATTTTTATGAAACATCTAAGTTTTAAATAACGTATATATTGTTTATAGCATCTTTTTGACGATTTTACATTTACATAAATATTTAGTTTACAGCTTAAAAACATTTAAAATGAGTTAAATTAAGAAAACCAATTAAGTTAAGAAACAAGCGCAGTTTAAATATTTAATTGCGTATATTAACGCGGATGTGTTTATTAACAAAATTTTGTAAGTTATATCTAAATTAAAGTAAGGAATATAATATGAATCAAACGTGTATTCAACTCATTCAAGAAAATAAATTCTCTTAAGAATATTTATACAATTTTACAAATACTTTACAAACTCTCGACTATAAAAAAAATATTTTTATTAAAGATACTTTCAATTCATTTTTAAACAGAAAAACAAAGGAAACAATTTATTCTAAAAATTAAGATTTATTTATTTTCAAAAAAATTTTATCATTTATTGCATGCATTTTGTTCGTTGGAGAAGGTAGTAGAACTTCAAAGCAATTCTTGGCCACGTTACAGTGCAACTTGGAAAATTATTGCAATTTAAGAAATAGTAGAAAATTTAAAAAAAAAAAAAGAAGAATTTAATGCAATTCTTGGCCTCGTTGCATATGTAACTTGGTAAATTATTGCAAATAAAATAAATGGGCGAAAACTAAATCAACCTGAGAAATCAATTAGTGTTCTTATCCTGCCAAACTGATCACCCTGTATGAGAATTGGGAATCAGTGGGCAAATATCTAGTTCCTTTACAAATCCAAAGAAATTATTAAAACGCGAAAGTTATTTCTGAGCAAACATTATCACTAATACTCGGTGCATAGAAGTAAAAGTATTGAATTCTTTCTGATTCGATTCAACTATACGCGAATCCAAGTTCAAAACTCCGTCCCGAGTTAAAATGTCCCGTACCTGGGCTCAAAAAGGAGCAACATACAGAAGTTGCTCAGAGTGAAACCTGTAAGAAAAGGAATATAATTTGCTTGTGCATTTCGGACGTCACACAAAGATGAAAGATACAGATAGACTGGCCAAACATTTAGTACAGTTTTCGCAGTCTTTAAATATAGGCATAGAAATATACCGAGGTGATTAGTGATTAGTGGGTTGTTTGCGTCGTAGGTTTTGAATAGTTAGAGGAAAATCGAAAGTAAAAACTATTCTGCGAAGTTGTGTGGTTTTCAAATGCTTTAGGTATAAAGGTCAACTTAGAAAATTGGCGATCTGTCAGCAGAGAGAGTAAAACCCTTACGTCATTCTTCACAAACTGGTGTCTATTACGCAGGACCCTTCAGTCTTCGCACTACTAGCCATCGCGGCTACAAATCCTACAAGGGATAATTCGTGGTATTTATATGTATGTTCACTAAAGTAGTGCACTTAAAAGCAGTATCGGCATATACTAGTCAGTTTTTCATAACTGTCTTGGGTCGTTTTATTTCAAGACGAGGAAAATGCATTAAGTTGTTCAGCGATCAAGGCTCAAACTTCGTAGGGGCTGATAGGGAATTAAGGCTCTAGTTTGTTCGATAGAATATCTCCATTTCTGAATGATAGCGGAATTGGTTGGCATTTCAATCCCTTTGGTGTTCCGCATTTCGATGGTTTGTGGGAAGCTGCTGTAAAGTCAGTCGAACATCATATGAAAAGGGTTGCTGGGGAAATTTTCTACCATCTTAGCACAGGTGAAAGTAATTTTGAATACGAGACAGTTGCTACCTTTACAAGAAGCCCCTGCAGATCAATGCTTAAACTCTAACTTTTCAGTTGCCTTGGCATTAACGGCAGCTCATTTTTTGATTGGTAAATCAACGTTTTTGATTACAGAGCCGAATGTCACTTCTCAGCAGCTGTGGAAATGCTGGTCCTCTGATTACTTGCAGTCCCCTCAAAGAAGAACAAAATGGAAAGAATTTCAATCGGAATTTCGAATAGGTGATGTAGTTTTACTCCGTAACGAGTTAATGAGTCCTACCAGATGGCCTCTGGCAAGAATCTCTCGCGTCGTCCCCGGACTTGATGGGCTGGTGAAGGACGTGGAGCTAAAGACAGCTACAACTACGCTAAAGTGAAAAATCGTCAAACTCATCAAGCTGTTTGACTATTGTCATTAGGATGCAAGCTTAGAGTCTGCGAAGAAGGGTTCACCGAAATCAAGAGAATCATAAAATATACAGTTAACTGCACGTTAGAATGTCACGAGTGGTAATTGTTTTTTCTTTTTGTATTTTTGAATCGCGTCATTATCATTTTGTCATTCAATGTTAAACGAGGAAGGCGGTAAATGTTACGGCTTTATGTAATCGCGTCGTCATCAGTCCCCTCGCAGATCTTTGAAGAGCCCGATCGACGCCCACCTCGCGCTAGGCAAGAAGAGGTTAAATATACACCTCAGAACATTTTTAGCACGGGTTTTCTTTTACACCGACATCACCTATTCCCTTAATCCCAACTCACATACAACAAAACAGTATATATTGTATATTCATAAGACCATTTTCAGGCACTTGGAACAGTGGGAGTCTCAGTTCAAAAATAATCTAAAACCTCACAAACTCCGACCTCATCAGTGTTTGCTTGCAGCACTTTCTTTTTTATTGGAACACTTTTTTTATAAAAAATTATATGTTACCGTCAAACGCACGTAACTAAATAAATAGTCACATAGAAGAATTAATTTAGGAGTCCCAAAACTTTTTAGTGCAATTGTACAGTGCACATAAAACGACAATTTAAATTCGGCACTAATCATTTGCGAAGTTCGCATGTGCAGAACTTCGCAAGCGCATTCGGTTCCTAGATTCCCGCGCTTATCTTCTATTCCCTATAAATAATTATTTATTCAATAAATATGACGAATTTCGTAAATATTAGGTTACCTACGTAATCCGCAAAGGTATTGCATACGATAAGCGTTGTTTTTTTTCCGATTTAAATATCGATAGTTATTGTTAAAACATGGGTTCCACCAGGTTCTCACCATGTCTACAGTTTTTTATTTTTTAGAAAAAATCTTGATCTTCCACAATTGTTTACAATTAAGGATGAATTCTGTTAACGGTTTCGCAATTAATAGTATTTTTTTATTTTTCAAGAGCACTCTCGCGTTATTCCCCGGCTGGAGTAGCATGCTAAAGGGACTCTTGGACTGTGCACGCTCTCTCCACCTTCGCGCAAGCTATCACGCTGTATATTTACAAACGTCCCCTATATCTATGACGGAAAGCAATTTAGCGGGACTTTATGAGCGCAAATACAGAATTCAAGGACAAAAAAAGTGCCTTCTAGGAATGAAATACGGACCCATTTTATTTTTTTAATTGTAGGTAAAACAGTGTAGATTAATGAAAAATTATTGACAAGGATAAATTAAAACTGCCACAATTTGCGTATAACCTCAAATACATGAATAATCGTATAATTTAAGGACAAAATGAAATAGCGCCTCATAAAATTGATGGACGCATTCTTTACGCAACCTCAAATACATGAATAATCGTATAATTTAAGGACAAAATGAAATAGCGCCTCATAGAATTGTACGGACGCAATCTTTTTTAAATTGTAGGTAAAACAATGTAGATTAACGGAAGATTATTGACCGTACCAAATTAAAACTGCCACACTGTACGTGTAACCTCAAATACATGAGAAATCGTGTAATTTGGGAACAAAATGAAGCAGAAACATGCTAGCGCAATAAATTTTTTTTGGAACTTCAAGATTAAGAATGGCGGAATATAGGAAAACTATAGAGAAAGTTTTATTATAACATTATAACCTCGAAATTATCTGTAGTTTTCCTACATTGTGTAATCATTAATCTTCAAGCTCCAAAAAGTTCATTGAGCTAGCACGTTCCTAATTTGTTTTGTTCCCAAAGTATACGATTTCTCATGTATTTGTGGTTACACGTACATTGTAGCAATTTTCTTTTGGTCTTATCAGTAATTTTCCGTTAATCTATGTTTTACTTACAACTTTAAAAAAATGTCTCTAAATTTTATATTTGCGCCCATAGTGTGGGCCGCCCGGCCCCAGAAGGACACGAGGTTCTCTATGCTCGCAAGTAACCCTCTCAACTCGGGAAACATACTCTCTATTGGGGTTACTATGATTTCCGGGTGACATCTACCATCCACGCGATCTTAAGCGCCTCATGTCAGCGGAATAAGTTCCCATCGCTATTACGTCGCTAACTCGTTTCCCGCTCCAGCTGTACCAATGCACTGTACTGTAACAATGTGGGAAGATAATGACCTGATAATGTAACAAATCTTTTAACATCAAGACGCATAAATGTCTGCGATATCCCCGTATAAATTAACATTTATGAGCAAAGGCGGGCGACAAAAAAATTCATTTAATTTCACAAATTGTTTTTGATTTAATTTTATTAATTGAGTTTCATCCGCAATAAATAAGAATTAGTAACAATAAAATTCGTTTAAATAAAATTGATCGAAAGTAAATATAAATTATAAATTCATCGAAGTATATAAATTCTTTCGCTGAAATAATCTTGAGATATCATATACATATATTAAATTCAAACAGCTAAATTAATTAGCACCATCAAATAAAGTTACAATAAATAAATAATTTTATTTTTGTATTATTACTAATCGGTAACAGATGGAAACTAAATTTTGGAAAAAATTTTGTTATCGCCTCGGTAATGATGTTAATAGTACGAGGTTCCAGTTTCATGAAATTCTATCTATAAATGAGATTTTTTTATCGAAAATTTCGTTCTTAATTCACAGCGAATTCTATCTCCTAAATTTTCATTAAATGCAAAAACTGATAAGGTGGGAATCTTTTTAAACCTAGAGCACATGTTCTTAAGTAAATACATTTTCATTAATTAATATATATTATTATTAATTGTAATATATATTGTAATATTTCATAGATAGTATTTTTTTACCCATTTATTTTGAATTGTCTAAAATGGCATTTAGTACTAACAATAAAAATATACCGAATACAACTTAATCATCCAACTGATAATTTAGATATATTTATATTACCGATCTTCCTCCTCGAATAAATTCTGCTTATCATGTGCCGATTTTCTCCAATTTTCGACGATGTTAATAAGTTTAATAGGCGCTGATTTTCTTTTGTCGTCAACATTGTTCTGTTTGGTTTTCTCATCAATGCGTATCTTACCGTCCACACTTTTGGACCTGATGTGATCCTGCCCTCTACTCTTCGACTTCTCCAGTAATGAAACCTTAGTTTTATGAAAACTGCTTATTAGTTCTTGTTTAGTGCTACCACTGATATCATAATCTCGCAGATAATTCTGACTGTTGGAATACTGATTTTCATCACGTTTTAATGACTGTTGTCCTTCGGATAAGTTAATGGCATTTGACTTTCGATCGCTTTGAATGATTATGTCAGCTTGATTTTTTTGGCGAACATATGTAGGAGGCCGTGGTGCTGGGCCTTTTTCCCTCAGCAGTCGACGTTCTGTTGAATCGCTCATTGCAGTCGAGATGATGGGCGGTTTCGGAGCCTGTATACAAAATAAATTAATATTTGCTTAATAACAACAGATGAAATGTATGTAAGATTGTGCAAACAATTACATTTTTTAAACACTCTAGTTTGAAACGAATATAAAATATGCAATTCTTAAAAATTCATACTCAACTGTTCATTCCCTATATAATACTTTAATAATATTAAATTAAGCCACTAGTGAAGGAGATTATCTCGACGAGTGTGAAGTTTATCGCTAGAATGAAGCTAGGGTGACGATCACACGAGTTGAGATAACCTGAGCGCACGTGTTGCATACAATATTTTTGCATACTAAGTGCGTAAAAGCCAATTTGAAGAGTAGAAATAATACCTTACGATATAAGTACCAACGTAAGGGTCACCTACACGCACTTGTATCGTGCACTATTTTTTAACTCATAAGGAAAGGTCCCTAACCCGAACTCACCGATTTTGATAATTTTGATATATGTTGTAGAACATAAGTATAAATAAGGGACACGTATTTTTTTATCAGCTAATATTAAATTTTAAGGGGAGAAAACAACTCCTAAAGTTAACCCCCCAAAAACATTTTTTCTGAATATCTCGGTTTAAAATCAATTTTTTTTTTAACCAAACAAAATGGAGGTTATTTTTTACAAAAAGAGTAAGTATTTCACGATGATTTAAAAATTAAGGGTGGCATCCCCTATTAGTCAAGGGTTGAAGTCGTTTATTTTTTGGCACAACTTTATCATAAAAAAGTTTAGAACGTTTCAAAAAATTGGAAATTTTTTTTAAACATATGTAATGAAAAAATAAAGTTTACGTCTTTTGGCATTTTCATAAATATAACCCCTAATGGGGATAAACCGCCCCTTACTCTAAATATATAGGTGTTTTCGAGGTTGAAAATTCAAAATGGCGGATCCAATATGGCGGATGAAAATGTCGCAAAAACATTTTAATAAAAACTTAATTCATAAAAACTTGTTTACACAAGTGTGATCTTTGTGGTCTGTGCTTTTGAACGAAAAAACTGCAAACCACAAGACCAACCCTTTAAGAACAGCAGCCCAACCCCAAACTCTTAAATTGAAGGCATTGATTCTAAAAGGTCCTGAGCGCTTGGACCGGCTGCCGCATGCTTGAAATTATTGTCACTGTGACGAAATATTCAAAGTTGCGGAAATTAATTTAAAAAAATACTATCGTCTAGAGGATCAAAAAAGGCAACTTTTTTATTTTTTCATTTTTTCGTACAATGTTTAGGTTCGGAGAAAAAAAATAAATACTCAAAAATTGTAAAAATTATTTTCAATACACTTTTTAAACTTAAATCGCTCTAATTTCGGCAAATATAAAAGGATCTTCTTCATTTTTGGCATGGAATCGTAAAAAACCCTAGGGATTCTGAAAAACTCGTATAAAGTTATACATTAAATAGTTTTCACTTAAAAATTTAATCGCAAATAATAAGCGTATAATAAGCCTCTTTTTATACGGCTAAGTAAGTTCAACCAAAAAAAGTATCGAGGGAAGTTTAAGACTCGAGAAACTTCCAGCGAGATATTTGTTCATCAACATTTGAAGATGTTTTTCAGAAAGTTTCAGATCGATAAGATAAAAAATGGCTAAGATGTAGCGATTTTCCCAAAAGCACTCGCTCCGCGCGAAAGCAACGGTTACGGGTCTGGGCGAAGGTTATAAATAGTATGTTTTTTTTAATTAATTTCCGCAACGTTGAAAATTTTGTCACGGTAACAATAATTTCTAGCATACGGCAGCTGGGGCAAGCGCTCAGGACATTTTAGAATCGGTGCCTTCAATTTCTAAACCAGAAAATTCTGCGTGGTAAAGTAGTTTTATAATTTCCATAATAATTGATAAGAGAAAGTCATTGAAATTCCTTTATTGTAAATGTAACTTATAATGCATCTTTGTGAATAACAGAGTGTAATAATAATAATCTAATATCTCGTTCCTTTTGCCATAAGACATTTTTTTGTAGTGAGCATAAAGTATATTATTTTACGAAATTTCTATAATCATAGTAACCCTCATAAAAGTGTTTGAAACAGTGTTCTTTTGCACCAACCACATCATAAAATTGCAATATTTATGCATCCTTCTGCAATTATGTTGTATACTTGACTTAATAATTTAATTCAGTATTATTTCGCTGAAAAAAGAAACAAAGTAATATTTAAAATTTATCTGAAATATCAAATTTCATCAATCTTTGCTAGTCGAATCGTTGCTGTTAGTCAATAATTTTATTTTAGTTTAGTTTAATTAAGTTTAATTTAGTTCAGTTTTGTTTAATTTAGTTATTATTAATTTAGTAAGATAAAAATTAAATTTAAAGGGATGTGCAAGAGTAGGAAAGATTCCTTCCTTATCGTTAGAGTCCGTAATTTCGTTACAATTAGTGCCCAACTAAACGACCCACGATGCGATCATGCTCTCGTGTCGAACGATGTTTCTCTCCCATCGTTCGATGTATCCGTTTGGACAAGAGATCCACAGATTTTTGAAATCCTCCTACTACCATTCTTCCTGTGATCATGCATCAAAACCTCTGAGTCGTGGTGTGTGTATCCGGCTGGGATTGTGCCGGTACACGAAGACACACGGACATGCGCAACTGTCTCTGAGTCACATGGAAATGACATTCCTAGCGAAGGCTTTGCAGCTCCATCTGTAGAAGTCTAGCGATGCAGCCATAGGAAAGCACTATGTGTGGATATGTGTTAACGTGGCGTAGTGTGCACCGCAGAGCAACAGCATACGCGTGTAAGTCTTGGTGGTCGCGGTCATAGGAAAGCACTATGTCCTTTTCCATAGGGCGCATATCGTCAACGTGACTCGACAGGGGCACCGACATAAGAAGGAATTGAGACGGGCTCCCGGTCTTGGTGATAGACGACGAGGTTGAGTCCATTGAGGTAAAAAGGGTGTAGAAGACGTCTTCTCGTCGTTGCAGGACGATAAGTTGCTTCTGGGTGGGGAGTATAACGGCCGCGGATTTAAGAAGCTAGTCGGTGAATGATAGATCCCTGTGTTACCGGCATGAAGTAGTCGGTAGGATCTGTAGCTCAGTCGAGACCAGTGCGGCGTTGGTCAGTGTTAAGGAGCGCGTCTCGGGATCCTCAGGTCGTGGGTTCTAGCCCCACGTCCGCGTATTTTCACCTTGTAATTCTAAATCCTACCCCGTTACAAAATATATAAATATAGAGATTAATTTTTGGAAAAAACGTTCTGACACCACCTCGGTAATGTTGGAAATATTATGTGATTTCAGTTTCATAAAACTCTATACAGAATTCACGGAGATTTTTGTCGCCGAAAATTTCGGACTGAATTTGATGAAACTGAAATCGCATAATATTTACAACATTACCCAGGTGGTATCAGAGCGTTTTTTTCAAAATTCACCTGAGAAAAAATAAGTTATTTGCTATTATCCATGCGGTATATATAGATGTACAAAGTAAGGTAAATCAAGAGGGCGTCTCCTTTGCCCACATTAGCATGTATATCTATATTGTATACCGCGATAATAGTGGATAAATTATTTTTCGGTTGAATTTCGAGAAAACGTTGACACCATGTTGTAAAAATTATGTGATTTCAGTTTCATAAAATTTTATGAACATGTAATCACATAATCTTTACATCATTACTGCGGTGGTCACAGAGAGTCTTTTCCAAAAATTAATCTCTATTTTATATATTTTGTTCAATACAAAATTACGGCCTCTAGCGGTAAGGTAAACATCTTTCGGACTCCCGCGCATTCCTGTTAGTGGGGGGGGGGGGGGGGGGGGTAAGATATTTCAACTTTTTTTTACTTTTTTTAATGAATGCATAATATCTCAAGAATATTGTGTCAAAATTTCAATTCGATCGGAGCAAAATTGACGATGTTATGAGTACTTGGGCGTACGTTGCTCCAGGCCGTGATTCTATACCTGCTTGGCAGCTGTGCGGCGCGCTTACCTGGCACGCTATTGTATTCGTTTATAATCCCTAAATTTATTTTTTGATAGAAGCGTCTTTTCAACTATTGCTACTTTAGTAAAATATGTTAAGTGTCATGGAAAAGTTGCATTCCAAACATGCAAAAAAGAAGGTCTTGGTTTCAACATCAAAGTTACATGTGAAAAGTGTAAATTGTCTCATTACATTCCATCTAGTGAAAGAATAGATTCTGGTGCATACGATGTCAATTATCGACTTGCTTTCGTAATGCGAGTGTTAGACTTAGGTTTAGTTGCTCTATGCGCCTGGCATCGACGACTCTGTGCGAGCATAAAAGAATCATCGAGTTTTATTTTGAATTTTTTAGTGTGCAATACTTTAAAGCTTTTTTCTGAAACTTGTTATTTTTGAAGTCCGTATACACCATTATACAAAATCTACTGGACCAATCGTTTTGAAATTTTGGCGCAATACTTCTTCACATTTTACGTAGTAATCTGATTGCATTCCATTACTTTTGCGTGCAACAAACACTTTCATCATTTAATTTTATGTCCTTCAAAGTGAATAAATAAAAGTGGGCACGCACGAAAGAGAGAGAGCTAATACGAACTACTTCGACCCTACCAGTGCATGCAGTTCGCTTAAAAAGCACAATACGAAACTAAGCACAGATTTCAACCTTCATTATCAAGAATACAAGGATATAAATTAAATTTTTAAGGATTTAAGTATTTTTGATTAAACTACTTCACTAAAATAATGAACAAGCCTCTAGGTTCAGACGTTCTATCAATCTTGATTTTCAGTCTCATAAACAATTTTCAAAATTATAAATTATAAATTTCTTCTCTAGTAAAAACAGGTGCTAAGGCTAAATTGATCTTCATGGAACGTAATATAGAGATAAAATAAATAACTTTATTATGGCAACGTTTCGAGCATGTACAACATTTATCCTCCTCTTCAGGGTAATTACAAAAATCTACATTTCTTAATTATAAACAATAAAAATTTGACACAAAGAAAACGGTAAAACATACCTTAAAAGACTTATGAACTAATACATCGTTTTATTATTAAAAAAAAAACATTGTTCGTCGTGAATCGTTAGATGATGAACTTATGAAAACGCTGTAAATAATAATCGAGAGAAGGGAAAATTAAAAAAGACTCAAAATAAAAATTGTCAAAAATTATAACACGCGGATAACTCACTTTCACTTTTTTTCCTCCATTACTTTCACTCATTATTTATGAGTGATGTCAATTTTGATTTTAGCACCTATATGTATAGGTGTAATCAATTTGGAGGAAATTTATGTACTAAATCATCTATATGATTACTGCGGCAGAGTTTTCTGAGACTATGAAAATTATATGGAAAAGTGGGGGGAAATTAACCAACAAAGCTCAAGTACCAGAGCAATATACGCGTGGAAGAAGTGACACAGTTTTCATGAAACGCATTATTCTTCGATCTGAGATATTCTAGGGGTGCCAAATACAAATCCTTCATATTTCATTATGAATTAAATTAATTTCTAAAATATTGATCAATAGCGTGTAAGCACGAATTACTTTTCGCTATTTTTTTCTCGATATTCCAGATAATTTTGCATTGTCGTTTTCAGCGAAATAATACTGAATTAAATTATTAAGTCAAATATGCAACATAATAATAAATATTATTATAGTTTTTCACTTGCTTATCAATCATTCAAAAGAATTAATACCTGATTGATTTTAAATTTAAAAGAATTGATGGTTACGTATCGAATAGGTGGTTACTAAGAGTAATCTCAGATTTAAAAGCTATCTGAATTTATATCTACTTCGCGAATGTACCTTTTTACATGCTTTTCGTGAAGCGCTAGAAGTTATTTTAAAATGAGGAATTGATTATGAATTTTCAACAATGCAGTCGGCCTGTCATACACTTTTCGCAAAGGCCGTGACTGCCGAATGACGGTGCGAAGAGAGAGAGACGGTGTAGCGGCAGTTACAAAAGTTACAAAATGATATTCCACTTACAATTTTCCGCTCTATTCGATAACACCCTGTATATATTTAAGTCTACTATTTTGACAAAAAAATAAGTATTGCAAGGTTTATAGGTACGTGGTTCGTCAAGAAAGGTCGAAAGTTGCAAAAAATACGGTTATTAAAAATTAAAAACAATTAAGCTGATTTTTAAGAGCAATTTGAAAATTTTGAACGTCTGAAAATTTCAAATTTTGCATCGAAAGTATCGAAAAAAGTTTATTTTAGATTCTAAAAAAATATCTTTCATCTCCATCCAGAATCGTGAAAATCGAGTGAAACCACGATGAAATATAACGAAAATAAGAAAAAACACGTTTTTTGACCTGCAGGGCGTGCGTTTTGGAGTAAGGGGCTGAAACTTGTACAATCCTCATATTTTTTAAAATATAAATTATAAAAATTATAAAAAAAGTTTATGAAATATATATACCTCGATGCAAAACGAGTAGCTATCTTTCGTGTTTCAACGAAAGACTAACGTAAATCTTTGTAAATGACGATAATATAAGTACACGGTGACTACAAAGCGGACAATACTTCAAAATTTTCACTGATGATAACGCCAGAAAACTTTCTGATTTTTGTTCGAGTTTACAAATTTATTGATCAGAGCGCTATTCAGCATTGTATTTTATGAGTGAAAACCGAATTTAAAGCCAATTGGTTCAGTGGAAGAGGCAAAAGATGTGTAAAACTTTTTTTACTTTTTTCACATTTTCACCATTTTCTTACGACAGTGCTATTCTTTAGCGTATTTTGGAGGTACTGACAAATTTTCAGCTCATTCTGTACAGTAGAAAAGAAGAAAGTTATGTAAAACTTTTTTGGGTACCAGATGGTATAGAAGATTATTACGAATTCCGCTTAAGTAATAACATTTGCGAATATTATATGCGCACACATCAATCGGCGCGCGGTACGAATTGTACGCATACCTATGCGAATATAATACTCCCACCATGCCGCATCGGAGAAAGAGTGAGAAGGATCAACAGTGCAGAGAGAGAGAGAGAGAGAATCTGATCGAATTGCCTCCGCAGCTATTAAAGCCGCGCATCCAGCCGAATCAAATCAAACTGCGAGAATCAAGAATGAGAGAGACTGAATAAAAAAATAGCTCTCAATATTTACTATATTTTGTATTTAAACTCCTTGCTCTCTCTTTCTCTCTGGGTCTTGCTTATTAAGGCCCATAGTCAGAGCAGTTCTCAATCACGGACCCTTGACGAAGGCCATGCTACCCAATGCGCGGTAGTATGGAGATAGTCCTTTATTACTCTTTACTCGACACAAAAAATGACGAAAAATATATAGCTAACATTTTTCGACAGAGGATTATTTGTGACTGTAAAATATTTATAAATAATTATAAACAAATAGTAAATTGTTAGTTCTTGGTAGTTAAGGACTGGGCCGAAGCTCACTATCAATTTACTATTTTTTTATAAGTCACTTTTTTAAAATATTTTTTGCGATAAAATATCTAACTTGAAAGCAGCGGGTTACTGGGTGTAGAAGCCTAGGATTTATTTCATTTATTTTGTATCTAATCAAATCTAAAATATGAAAATCAGAGAACTATTTTCTAACGTTAAAATGTTCCACTCGAGAGAAAAAAACTCATGCGCAAGCGACCTATAAGCAAAAGGTAGAATTATATGAGAATAAAATACATACTTGCTTCAGTTAATCTAATTTCAATAATGTATTCTATTCACATTGTTTATAGCAAAGTATGAACTGCAATGTACAAATTCTTACAAATCTATAAAATAATTATTTATGTTAAGAAAACCGATTAACATTAAGTATACAAAAAAAAACTTATTTAATATTTGAATTAATTTATTCTGTTACAGTTATAATATTAAATATAAAGAAATATGGTATTATTGACGATATTCAACCTTTCGACGAAAAAAAATGTTGCAAGAAGTTATTATCTTAAACATAACGCCTTAGCCTACACGACCAATTGTAATTATTGAAACATTGACTGGAACCCGTACTCGCTTTAAGACCTCACCAACGTAAAATTAGTTTAAATATATATATAATATATAGTTTTCTTCGAGTAATTAAAGTTCAAATTAGTAATAATACATTGCAAATTTAGGAATTTTCAATACGCAGAACGAAAACATCTAAATCATTAAAATTGCTGTAAAATCTTATAATATGTTGTTATATAGGACTATTTATATTACTTAAATGAATAATTTGAAGACATATATAGGGTGTTAATGGACAGAATTGCAGACTCTACGATATCGGACAGAGCGAAAAATTCTAAGTAAAAAATCATTAAGAAACTTTTTGATTCGATCAGTAATTACTCAGTAATAATCGATTGAAAATCAGTCGATCGGGCCAATCACCGTAGAGCTACAGCCGCAAGCAGGGCACGAGAAGAACAGAGTGGGGCAGTCCGCCGAATACCTTCCCGTCGCCAGCCGTCACTGCACCGCACAGTGTATTATTTCCATAGGAGGTGTGCAAAAATCAAATATCTCGACACAGAGTTAAGTTTGAAAGATGAGCCGGGATTAAAATGAAGGCTGCAGGCGAACGAGATATAATAGAATAGATGAATTATTGCAATCACATGATCTGTCTTTATTAGAGGCAGCTGCAAAAATTGGAAGACGTAGACTGGATGAAGATACTATTGATAATTTTATTCACGTACAATCTGAGTTAGAAAAAGTGAATAACAGACAATCGAATGAAACTGCGTTTTTTTTAAGAATATGATTACAGTTCAATAAATACAAAGCTTTGGTGTCTGATAGTCATAAAAGAAAAAAATCATATTTACCTTACTTTCGAATTTCTAACGAAAGCAATGGATAATTGTAAGCCTAACATTTATTTTATAAAATCCCAAGTTGAAGTATCGGTCTCATTGCAAAGTATGTTAAATAAATCCTTGGAGAGATTATGTGAAAGTATAGCCAGTGATTGGAACGAGTATGACTTGGTTAACCTGGAATTTATTGTAACTTTAGGTTTCGATAGTTCGTCGGGCCACGTGAACCCTCAACAGAAGTGAAAGAAAAATGATAGTTCTAATTCAAATGCACATCAGTCACTTTTTATTACAAGCATGATATTAATAAAACTACGGAGTGTACATTCTAAGCAATGCTTCTGGATAAATAAAACACTTCAAAGTGTTTGGTTTTGTCGCGCTTTGAGGATTGCAGTTGAAAAAGAAAATACTGATACAATTAAGCTAGAACATAAACGTTTGAGTGACAATATCAAATTTCTTACAATACATACGTTTCACTTGAAAAATGGAAAGAAGGTCAAGGCTCAATACAACGTCTCTGAAACATCATTTCATGAGAAATGCGTCAATGCTATTGTCATTAATAATGCTGCAGGCCGATGTGCAATGTGCCTACAAACTGCACATCAATTTGAAAATAAGAATAATACCTTTGAAGTAGAAGATAAATCATCTATAAAGTACGGCTTAGGACTCTCACATTATGAGATTAAATCATTTGAACATTTACTCCACATAGTATATAGAATTCCAATAAAAACGTGGGATGTAAGAAAAGAGAGCACAGGAGAGTAAAATAAATTATTTACTATTCTGATAAGATTTAAAATAAAATATTAGACTCTATTATCCGCTTAAATTCCATAGAAAGGTAGAATAATCATCACGATCACGATCATTGCGAATTCTTGTTTAAGCAATTTTTTTATTATTGCGATGTTTCGGGAATATCCATCATTCTTCTCTTCAGACTATAAAAACACTATTTTCAAAGAATATTCAATGTTTAGACAATATAAATTAATTACTATAAATAATAAACACCTTTACTGAGATCTGTTAAACAAATTAAAACATACCTCAAAAAGAGACAAAAAATAAAAAAGAAACGAATCTATCAAACTCTATAAAAATTATAAAAATAAAAAAATATAAATTAGACTTGTCCAAACTAGAATTTTTAGAGGGCATTACATTATTAATTGACTACGTATTTACAATTTAATAATAAGTTTTATAAGCAAGTCATGGGTGCCCCAGTGGGCTTTTGCACGAGACCTTCGTCCGCAGAAATCACATTGGAGGCTTTAGAAATAAACTGTTTAAATTTCTTAAAAAATGATATTTTATTGTGTAAACGTTACGTCGATGATTGCTTGTCGATTGTGGACGATACTAAAGTTGATTACGCACTTACTGTTTTTAACCCATTAAGACCCGAACGGACACTTTTTTTTCACTTTCCTTAGGGGCTTTATTTAGTATAAAATCGCACGTAAAAAATTGAGAGAAACCATTTTTATAACCTGAAGAGGGGATATTCCTGAAACGTCGCAATAATAAGAAAATTGCTTAAACAAGAATTCGTAGTGATCGATTTATTCTATCTCTCTATCTGATAAGATTTATTTTGTCAATAATTGTAAGTAACGCAAAGACGTACACTTATGATCTTGATGATTCATTCTTCTACTCTTAATAAATTTGAGTAGACTACTATCTTTTTTTTTTTCAGAAAAATTTGAAGAGCAAAAACTTGTCATTTAAAGAAATATACTCAATAAAATTACAAGCTCATGGAACCACTAATACTGGCAATGTTGCCAGAAGATGTTTACAACATCATTTATTGTTTTCAGAAGCTTTAGGTATTAACGTAGAATTAGTAAAAAATATTTCGATAATATTGTCAGGTATTCAAAGCAAACGCGTTCTGAAACTAGATATGCTCCACAAATTCTGTTTAACCCGTAAACGCCCAAGATGGCATGAATTTCACTCTATTTTCATCATTTTGCTAAAAACACAATTTGTTAGTAAATCTTTAAGAAAATACATATTTTTATAGGATAAGATTCGCTCTTTCCGATGGTGAC
>UELV01096660.1:0-10960 GCA_900490015.1 Megastigmus stigmatizans | reverse complement strand
GGATAAGATTTCGCTGGAAAATCAGTGAATTATTGACTGATTTTTTAGTAGATGAATATCTACTGAAAATGCAGTGAATATTTAACTGATTTTTCAGTCAAAATAACTAGTTTATCAGTAAATTAATTTTTACTGACGAAATCAGCGAAATTTTCACTACTTTAAATTTAGAGAGTATATATATATGTCCCCTGGCTTTCCACATCAATTGTGTTTGGATCTATCGAAAAAAGGTCTGTTAAGCTCTTTTCTACAATCCATGCTAATTCGCTTTGAGCTCCGACAGATGGTTTTGTCCATTGCGCTAATGCATTCGTTCTATCAGATAAAAGTTGTCAAGTCGTATTATTTAAGTAGCGGATAATCTATAAAATGCTTGTAATAGTCTTTTTTGCTAATGAAATGCTTAATTGCAATTGCAATTGCTTTGTTTTGTACTTCTAGACATTGCTTTATTTGTGAAACTTGAATATACAATAACTATAGAGATAATTAAAATTTTAGAAATTTTTAACTAATGAAATTCTGATAAATTGTATTCACTAAATAACAATTATATGAATAAGTGGAACGAAATTTCGACTAAATATACATACTTTCAAACGTTATTCTTTAAAGCGTTGTTTGTCCAGAATAATTGTGAAAAGCCTTGGCAATTTTATTGTTTCCGTGAAGTATCGTTCACTTTATACACGCATCTACGGCAAAGAACATTGCTGCTACTGATGCATTACTCACGCACGTACTCATGCATTAGAGTCAAGCGAGAGTCGCAATTAACCGCGTCCCTGCAGCAGCTTCAGCGAAATGAACTCAGTAACGTGCTTATCGGTACGCACGAAGTCTCCATCGGGTGTGCAGGAACGGGAATCGTCCGATCGGACGACAAGGGTCATGTACCCCCATGAGCCAAAGGAGTGGGCGTAGTAGCGGCGTCGGCGGCGGCATTTCTCCGTCTGTGACCGCATGGGATTTTAAGTCGGAAAAGCGAGCAATAAATCCACTAATGAGTGTTGTGCGCACAATTGCTAATCTATGCAACCGCAATGCTGCCCCGCCCCTGTGGTCATTCATTTGCCGAGGCGGACACTTCCCTCCTGCACGACTTCCCCCCACCCGGACTGGCCGACTCTCTGCATGGGCTATAGGAGCGGTAAGTCTGCGCCCAGCCAGCGAGAATGATTCCTCATTAAGAGGATTACCGATGTAAACACCGTAAATCAACCCTTCCGCATTATCCACGTCTGTGCATAGTCTCTCGTAGTATATGCCGGCAGAGGCTATACGTGTGAATCCCCATTGTACTGCGATCGTATGGGTACACGGAGTAGAGAGTATTTACTGTCCCTAATATAGCTCTTGGTCGCCATAGAAACAAACATTCGCTAAGTCATTTTGGTCATAAAGTCCTGTGACAAACAATTTATCGTTTGTATAAAATACACTATTTTAATAATTTTCGATTATGAACTATTGGTAAATCTACAGAATAGTTGTTTTTCATCGATACACCTAAGCAAGAAAGACAGACGCAGCTTAGGAAAATTTGGATTTAGTCTAGAAATATTTATTTGTATGAGCAATTCTCGAAAAAAAAATTATCCATTTTCGAGCTTCAAAAGTAGACGAAAATTTTTTTGTCGAGATCCACTTTCTGTACCTGATTTTTCTCATTTTACATGCGATCCCGTGTACAGATTATCCCATGAACGCAACAGTGCTCATCTTGTCTCCTCAACTTCGATGCTGTAACTTTTTACATAGGCGTCCTACAAAAAATTCTAGATATGTCTATTGTTTTCGATAGTTTATAGTTTTACCTTTAAAATACTGTCATCGAAATTAGTTTAGGGCTGATTTGAAAAAGTTACAGTGAATTTTTCCAAAAAATGTACTATTTTAATTTTTGCGATTCTTTTTAATAATTCGATATTTTGAGTTCGAAAATGTCTTGCTAAATGATGACAAATCAGTATCGATACAGTTGCAGTACGAGTATTGTACCTGAAAAACGTGTATGTACTACCAGCAACCAAAACATTTGTCTAGAGCCATTGAAAAGCATTTTACGCCAATTCTTTCGAATTTTCTAGACATTTTTTTTCGACAACTATCTGAATAATTTTGCATAATACTTAGGAATAAATAATATATACAAACCAATAACCCATTTTTAATGTTGTATATTTTTACTTTTATTTGGTAAGGGCTCAAGAAGCTTTGGGTAAATTTTCAAGCATTGTCAATAGATCAGAAGATATGAATTTTTTTGTTTTTTATATCTCGGTGCGTGCGAGCGCGCGTGAGTGCTTTATCTTCTTCGCTCCGTGAGTACATGTAGCTATAAGGGGTCAATATTTGCATCGGTATTAAAATTAATGGGTATTCAGTAACCTCAAAATATGCGTGAGAAATGATCAACTTTCAATGTTACACAATGTCTTTTTTAACATGAAATTATCCTCGTACAGCTTTATAATTTATAGGAAAGAAGCAGAAAATTACCATTGATTTACTTATTATTCAGCTGTTTTATAAATTTACCATTAGGACATACATTTAACTTTCCTAGTAAACTGCCCTTTTTCGTCACTACGGGCGCTTTAGTAGTTTGCTCGTATCCCCCCCAAAACACATGTACGGAGCGCATGTACCTACGTACAGTTGATAAAATTGTGTAATTTTGTTTAATTGACTGATAGTTAATATAGAAAATGAGCTAAAATTTTCATAATAATTTTATACGATTGCCGCTGAAAGCTTATCTATCAAGATGAATTATTTCCCTCTTTATTTACCTCGCTATATATATATACGAAACCGTGCAATATGAAACAGAGTAGAACTACCTATAACGTAGGATGGGGGATTAGCTCAGTGGTAAATTATAATTTTGCTTAAATTGCGATATCTCGGTTTGAAAACATTGATACCAGAAGCCGTGAATAAGAAATTAAATTAATGTTAGAATGATAAGCTTTTCAGTATAAATAGATTGTATTGACAGAAAATTTTTTGCGTATTGCAATAATCCAAATCGCTAAAGTAGCCGCTCTTTTAGTTACGCACGTAACACCTCTTATCAATTTCACAGATCTTTATATTATATTTAAATGACAGCCTCAACAAACATCAATCACTTTATTAAAAATGAAGATAACATCACAGGCAAAAATTATTTCAAGATTTTTTATAAAGGCACCGCTACACCGTGGTAGAAACGAAAAAATTTAAACAGGGACCTATAAATGTAGCTGTAAATTTAGCAGCTTCTCTGTAGCTCGAATTAATGGGATAAATGCAACTCGGAAGCCGAAGATATCAACCATGTATTATGCCAATGCTCCCTCTATTTTAAACATAGATTCGAAATTTCTTAAAAATCTATTTAAATTAGGATACCATTACCTCTGAACGTCGAATCATTAGTATAGCCGGGCCTAATATGCAAGCGCATGAAAATACATATTATCATTCTTCAACTCGTGCAAATTCTGTAATATAATACCCTTAGCCACTGTAAAGCGAAACATATATTGAACAAAAATGCGATTATATATGTATAGCTACCATGTAATATGTAATATATTGTACAGCCGATATAGACCTCTAAAGATGTCAGTGTCAAATAAATAAAAAAAAAAAAATAATATTGCAATAACAACTTGGAACTGCGACTGTTTTAGGTGTTTATGATAAAGCCCTATTCGAGAGTTTAATATTAATGCATATTATTAATACATTTAACAGGTGTAAAATGCATACCGTTTCCTGTACGACACTAAAGACTTTGTCAAGTATTATAAATAATTCGGGCTTACAAAGTGTGATACCGACATCAAGTGTGCATAATCTAGTCGAAGATCATTTTTATTTAACATCAAATTATATATAAAAAGATAAATAGTACATTAAAAAACACTGTATAATTTTCTCGTTTTGCCGTAAAAAAAAAAGTAAAACCAAATCATTTTGGCATACACGATGAAAAATACTATTCGACAAAGACCTCGTAAATAATCAAATCAATAAACATCCGATGGATCCTCAAAAATCCCTATTAAAAATCGAAAGAAACGCAAGAGTCCGCGCTGAAGAACCGTAAACTTGTACCATAATATACATACGTTCCTCGCACGTCGCGACAGACCGCAAAGTCCTTTGGAGCGGAGGCTTCCCGCGAGGCATGAGCTGTAATCTACGATCTCGGTACATCGTCCGGCGCGATTCATGGACGCGCACGAATAAGGACGCGGCTGTTTGCGCGCGCGCATAACGCGAGCCGAAGACACGCGGGGACTCGGGAGGGACTCGACGCGGACGAGAGCATGGATACCTGGTCGGTGTACCCGCCCCCGCCAATCGAGAGCGTCGAGCCGAACCCGCCGATACGCCCAACCGAGGTGCACACCACGAATCAAGTCGCGCCGCGAGCGCGAGCCGCTCTCTGCTTCCTTTCGCGCCTATATATATATATTCTCTCCCTCTTGCGGCCGCGAGGAGGACGCTGTATATAGGTATAGAGGATATACTTAGCTGCTGTCTCTTCTTGCGGCTTGCGCGCGCCGAGTACACCGAACTCTGCTCGATGATTTTATTTTTATTTGCCGTGTTTTCGCTTCCTGCCAATTCGAGGATTTTGCACGAGTATTGCAGTCGACGCGAGGAGAATGTTTAGTATCGATTTATAGTTGATTGCGATTAGTGAAAAATTACCGTCTTGATGGTCATGGAGCAATATAAATTTTATCTTATACGAATAGAGGCTTCATTTGGAGTACTTGCGTTTCCGCTTTTTAGTCTACGCTATAATATAAATACTTACAATTTTTTTCGTATCATGTGGTATTCACTTTTATGGTACAGTGAGTAAATAAGATTAAATTTATATGGAATTATACGATATATGTATATAATAAATTAAGTTGTTGAAACTGTAAAATATTAATGATAATAGGCATTGAAACGATGAAAAAATATTATGTAGCACTTAATCAGTCAATGATAAGCCTGCATTCTATTATAAAATTCTATATCAAAATTTCAAAACGACCGATAATAAAGGTGACTAATTGGATTTGCATAATTAGGTTTTCAATTAGTTCTTCATCATTTACAATAGCGACAGATCAAAAGTTAAAAAAAGTTATATTATTTTAACGTGATTAAATAAAAGTTATTTTTATAGGATCACTATAACAGAATAATACATATATCAAATGTATTTAATAAATGTATAAGCTAACATATTTATTATAACATTGGCACACAAATTATAAAATATTATGTCCTTTGGACGAACGAGTTTCGTAACACAGACTCGACGCCATACACACAGAAGATCGTTATACATATTTTCATCGCGAGTCCATTGAAAAATCAACTTCTCTCGCACAGAGCAGAACAAACAATCCCATCGTTAGCATCTGTTTTTGCGGCGCTCGAGGGCAACTCGCATACAAATAATCCAAGCCGCGCGCGCCCCTTTCGTTATAGTCCGTGTCCTGGCTTGCGTTACGACGATCGAATTCATCGCGCATACGACTGTATTGCTTTGTTTCGTCCCGCTAATGCAAATAGACACCTATATATGCAAGTCTTCCTCTTCTCTATATAACATGTTTTTTTTTTTACTTTCGCTCGAGTTTCGTGCTCGCGTCCCGCGCGACATTATTTTGTGTATACACGCGGAGTGAGCAATCTGAATTCAGGTTTCGAAGATGAAAAAGAAAGAGATCCAACGTCGAGACCTAACAGCTCGACTCATCGCACTTATAATATAAACTTTTGTGCGTCACCGCGAGGAATCGTCTTTTCACGCGCGTCCAGCCTCTACAAAAGCAGCTTCGCGAGATACATCGTATGTAGTATAATATACAGATGAGACGAGAGCTCCGCGAGAGCGAGAAGATCTCAATGGTCTCATGTCTTCCCTTTCGGCCCATTCTCATGTTTGTCACGCGCATTCGCCGCTGCTCTCTCGCGTCTACATAACGCCAAGTTAACTTCTCCATAGCTCGGATCTCGCGTTGGCTATTATTGCACGTGTGGAGACGCAGCCGACCCAGTTCGCTTTCGAGAAATACGCGCCCCGGCTCATTATTCATGTTTATCGGGGCCGATTAACACCTTGGCCACGTGAAAAATGATGCATGCGATGCTTTTTTTTAGAAAAAAAAAACATATTTTATCGCGCTGTGTGTGTGTGTGTGTGTACCTATTATACATACGAGAGCGCGGTGTTATGCTAAATAAATGTAAACTAGTAAACAGTAAAGGAGTCGAGCGCGATTTCTTAATCTCGTAAGCACTTTGTCATTCAAAACCGTGGCGAGTGAATATAGGCGCGTTGAAAAGGCGGTAATTTGTTATTTAACGTTATTTACGAAAAAATGATTTATTATAACATCGCTTATTCGAAATGGGTGATGATTAGTTTCAAGGTAGAGATCGCGACGTCATATTTGTTTTTCCGCAATTATTTTTAAACGCGGCAGCAATATTGCGGAAAAATATTTTCAAAGCTCAAAATTTACGAGTTGTTACGAACGAGCGAGCGATTCGAATTCTCTTGGAACGAGTGCATAATGTACAAATATGGAGAACCATGTTTATCCATAATTAAAACTTTATGAAAGTGATAAGAGAAATTATATACATTCATGACGATTAGCAGTACATAAGCTGTATATAAGCTGTATATCAATGGAACAGCAATAATTAAATTTTTCAAAATCTCTATTATAGTAAATGTAATGGAAGTTTAAGCATATATTTAACAAAGTAAAGCGTATAGTTTAGCAATAATATATGTATGCTAGAATAAAATCATAATAAATTTTCGGTACACGAATTCTTTACTTTTCATGCATATAGCTTAATAAGATATAGTTGATTTAACAATTGGTTCTAAAACACATATCATTTTCGATCGTATATAAATATACAAGAATCCTTAGTAACTAGTGGAATGACAATTCAGTATAATTATATCGGTCGGTTGTACAGCGGTAGTATAGTGCAGTCTGCGCCTGGCAACAAGCGGCAAGGAGCCGCGCGCGGCGCAATGAGCAACTGGCCGAGGTATGCCCGAGGTATGCGCGCATTAAATGCGTCTGGGATGAAGAAATCTTGCCCCCACACACACACACACACACACACACGCGCAGACACGTGTACATCGAGAGACAAAATAAGAAGAAGAGACCGGTACATATGCGACTTGTCCGATGTAGCTCCTCGTGTGCTATAGCCGAGCTATAGCTGTGGATGCGGAGAGGAGAAGGGAGAGGGGATCGAAATGTAGCAGCGTCGGCGTGGCGAGGCGCTCGTATATATTTGACCCCGGGCCCGTTTGCCTCGGGTTTAGCTCGCCTCCTCCACGTATATACATATACATGTGCATGTACCGCGGGATAACGTATCGCGGTGCGTGAAACGGTATGAAGAGGAGCGTAAGAGCAGAGTGATGGCGATCGGCAACGAGGGTCACCCAAGTCGCCACCCCAATTCACCTAAATGGAGACAAATATCATAATTGTAGTTGTGACCGTCGCTCGCCAGCATCCAAATAGATTAATCTTCTCTTCTTTCGTGCCTCACTCCCCCCCTCTCTCTCCCTCTCTCTATTCACTTGTTTGCCTAACTAATACGTGACGCCGTGTTACTCTTCTCTCTCCTCCCACGGACCGACGAGTCGCAGTCGCTAAGCGCCATTACAGTCGCGTTTCCACTGCTTTGCACGCGTCTGCAGTATAAGGTATACGCGGCTTTATGGCTATAGCATGGCATTGTATATTGGTTGCGATCCGTCTACAACGTTCATTTACTATTATTACCAATTGTTTAGGAATGACAATTACTGATTTTTTAAAAAAGATTTTTGTATAAATGTAAAGGTATAGCATAATTCCACGAGAAACATTCTACAATAGAACACCTGGCGCGTACAAGTGATGCATCCAATAAATATTTTTAGCAAATCACGAAAAACTGAAGTAACAAAATTTAATCAACATTTAATTGGCCTCTTATTCTTTAAAACGCGCAAACGACGTATCATGATGTGTATGTATACTTAAAAATAACGCGCGTCAAAAAAGTGTGAGTATAAATATGTATTCACGCAGTAATTTAAATGCGAAATTGTGTATAACGAGGCCTTCTTATATCCTGCACAGTCGGAAAAAAATGTGTGCGAGGCGAGTACAATTTAATTTAAAAGGAACCACCCGCTTCCGTCAAGTGTACGAAATTAGCGTAGATATTAATACCTACACCAACATATAAGACGCCAGAGCGCGGAGCGAAGTATACAGGATTGTTGTCTTGGGCATTAATCGCTGGTAGCTCACAATTCGAGGCGTCGTCGTCGCCATCCTCGTCTCCACCATCATCATCATCATCATCATTTTAATCAACGATGAGGAATAGTACACGGCAGCAGCGTGACATCACGCGCGTTGTATATACGGCTTGTAATTCATCGACGCAACCTGCCGTGGGCGTCTAGGGTTACGCTGCAGATATGCGCCACTTGACCTGACCTCCCCCCCACCTTCCATCTAAATGTACACGACGTAGTGCACGCATGTGATGTACCGACTACTGCATGGCGAGGCAAGTAATAATAGCGAAGGTCTTGCGCGGTGTCAACACGAGTCAACAGTGTGGTCAATAAGCGCGATCGGCCGCGAGAGTTCGCCTCCTCGCTATGCCGGACCATCACCAATCACCGGCCGCGCCTTTATTATCCGCGCGCACCTCCTCCCTGTATACTTGCTACTTAGCCTTGCTCTTCCTCTCTCTCTCTCTCTCTCTCTCTCTCTCTCTCTCTCTCTCTATTTCGCTCGTCTTATGCGCCGGATAAACGATCCGGCGCTCGATAAAACTTTAATCGAGCATGATGAGCATTGCTAACTGTTCCTGGAAATCGTTCCTGCAACTCTCAATCATTTACGCGCTGCTACTTTCCATTATCGGCGCAACGGTACTCATAAACTTTAAACTACGGGTACATTTGTACCCAACGATTTTGATGCACGTTTATTGATCGTTAAGAATTACTCGAGTTTCCTTTCATTGATAATAGTGCGAATATTATTCTGTACTTCTTTTGTAGCCTTTGGTAGTATTCTTCTGTCGTCCAGGAAGTATACATCGAAATATACATCGAAGATCTTAGTATCTGTAAAATAAATAACGATAAACATGAACAATGCATGACCATCCTATATGATTTAACGTATTTAGTTAAAGCTAGTTACATTTAATATAAATAATTTGAGCCAAGGTAAAGTAAATATTTATTCAATTATTAAAGGTGTATATAATTAACGGTAATTAATGGTACAATTTAAAAGCCATCATACTAAAGTAATTACACTGCTTGTTACTCGTATATATGTATAATAGAACTTTCAAAATTATTAATGCATCCAGAAAACTCAAGCTAAAAGAATCAATTGCGCAATTAAATGTTATTAAGCGAGTTAATTCTGAAATAAAAAACGTCACACTGAGTATGAGCAGAATGAATCCAATGTAAAAAGAATGTTAAAAATCTGTGAAACGAAGTTATGCGTTTCTTAAAAATAAACTCAATTTACATTTTAGCGTGACACGTTATAAAATTGATTTAATCACTCTTTAAAAATAATTACCACATTGTACTGCATATATAATTAAAATATATAAAAAATGTTGATTTCATCAATTCCAAATCGTTCGAGTATTTTACAAAATTACCCTTAACAAAAAATCTTAATATTTGTTAACATAGGCGAAATATGATTAATATGTCATCGATACGAAATTCGATCAATTGTGTTATGACAAATAATAGTCTAAGTTGAATTACAAATACCGCATAAAGCGCAGATAGCAGCTTTATTATAGGAGGCTTCGGGCTCTGATTCAATCATCCGCTGACAATCGGCTTGCTTTCGCAGCGAGTCGAACGAGGTGCTGTAGGCCGTGAGGCTCTTTGACTCCAATCAAAGTTCAGATCTTCAACGTTTAATTTAATGTTTGATACCTAATAAATCCAATCAACTGAAATGGCTGCACGACGACTTATAACCCCGAGCGCGCGGCCGCACGCATTAATTCATTCGAATTAATCCGGTCGAGTCCGCGGGAGGAGGGACGCGATGCAGAGAGAAAGAGTGTGTATAAAGGGAATAAGCGAGAGAAAGAGCTCCGCCGACGAGCCGCGCACGGATTTATTGAATCAGCCGATTTAACGGATGACGGGCTCTGTGTTATCGAGGCAAGCGCGCGCCTCTGTCTCTCTCGACGCCCGTCGCAGCAGCATCAGCAAAGCTCGATGCGCGCGAGAGATCGGCATTAAGACTACGAGGAATTCAATTCCTGCTCTCTCTCTCTCCCTCTCTCATCCTCTCGCAGCTGAGCTTCAGGAATTTTGTAAAACATCGCGAGACGTGTCTCGGTCATTTCGTTGGTCTACATCCTGTCTATAGCATCTATATACTTTTATTGTGCATTAAAAATGTCTTTTATAAACTATGTTGGCGTTCTGTGTAGGTACAGTTCCTATTCTCCTAATAAACAATTTCGCATTTTGTTAAAAAAAAAAACAGATAGAATCTATAAAATACTTTCTACTGTTAAAAACAAATTCGTCTATAATGTTTGTTCTTACAAATAATGTAAATCAGTGCACGGAGAAAAATACTCTCTTTAAAATTACTATAATCTTCACTAATGGCGAGGCAGAGTCAAATTATGAGAAACTTTACAATAATTATAAAACTTATTAGCATACATTCAATAATTTCCGCAAGTCCTGACACTGAAAAATGATTAGAGTAGTAACTAAAAATTGCTAACGTGTATACTAAAAATTATACGCAGTAAAATTTCAATAACTTTATTTTTTAATTTAGTAAATAATATTATGAATTTTGCTAAACAGTATAGTAAAATCAGTTATTTATAT
>UELV01096656.1:0-16032 GCA_900490015.1 Megastigmus stigmatizans | reverse complement strand
AATCTAATAGAATCTTGTGCAAGAATATACAGATTATAAATTGTAAGAAGATCCAAATCATTTTAAAAGTACGCCCTGATTAATATTGAAGTAAAAATCTCATTAAATTAAAAAAGCGAAGTATTTCTTTGAATAATAAAGTATTAAAATTAATGGACCGATTTCAAATTTAAATATTTTAATTAACGAGCTTGAAGATGTTGCGATTTCCTCTTCAATGCCTATAAGTGCTTGAAAAGCCTGCACTTGGAAACGATTACCATCGAAATAAATTGCACCAACTTTACCGAACAAAGGATCTGAAATTTTAAAGTTTCGAAATGAAGGGAATTCGTAAAATGATTTTGTAAAATATCGTCAAAAATGAAACTCTGACTTCCTCGTTAACTATCGTGTATTTAACATAATCAGAAAAAGTTCAGTGAAGTAAAAAAAATATTAATATGCAATATTTTTATTAAAATATAACAAAATAAGTACCGACGCTTATACTTCTTCTATGTTGATTAAACTAAATCACAAAATAAAACATTACATATAATCTATTTTCTGCCAACAAATGTTTTTGAAGTGCTAAAACTGAAGTTCATTTCTATTCGTACAATTAATTTCTTCAATTTACACGAGTAATTGTACTACATCTTGCAAGAATTTTATTCTTATGAAGTAAATGTTTTGGCTTTTTTTAAACGACTAATTTTTTATGTTGTACATATATGTATAAGAAATATGAACAAAAATATAAAAAGCGACACGTATACGAAATATAATATCTTGAAATAAATGATTACAGAAAAATAATCACCAACAAATAAGCTCATTTTAATAATTACTACCTATCCAGAAATATAATAAATCGTTTAATCGAGATGTAAATTTCCTATAATAGCTGATAATCGAGGACTATCGTCAAACTCTTAAATCTGGTATTCTTGTTAGTGTTGATATAGGTAATATCTTTCATTTATGCTTGTATCAATATTTCAAATTAAGAACATCATTAGTTCTGGTAAACAAATTCATAAAAGCCATCATCGTCTTTGGATTTTCCAATTCTCATTCCTCCCCTGTTTTCAGTTCCATTCAATCTTCTTAATTCGCTCGTTATTAGTTTGGTCCTATATCGCCTCAACGTTTAGTCATTTTCTCTCAATAAATGTGTTATTGATACATTTCACAACGCATTTTTAAGCGTGCAAATTTATACATTTACTTTTATTGCTACAATTGTATATGTCTTGTGTCTGGACCCCAAAATAAAGATTGTACTAATATAATTTAATGAAAAAGCGATGATGCGCGTTCCAAGTTATCCCGTCAATCTCGAGCAATTATACGAAAGTTTTCATTTAAAGCTTGTATAAAAAAAAAAGTCGAACAATACACAACTCTTTTTCCTCTTTTCACTTATTTTAATTAACAGCTGTAGGTCCAAAAATAAACTTTATTATTATTTTCATGGAACGAGCAAAGAAAACTTCTGTATAATCGCTTTAAAGGCAATAACGCATATCTTCAACAATCTAATAATGGATTAAAAATACATTATACAGCTGAATTGATTTCGTCGAAATACATGCTTTGAAGTGCGCGAAAGAAAAAAAAAAGGGGCAAATAGACAGAGAAGCTGTACAAACGCAACAGTTTTCCCCTCCCTCGCGATCTGTCGCCCGTCCGTTAGCACTTGAAAATCCACGCGTTCCAGAGATATACGAATCGCTCTCCTACTCTCTCTCTCTCTCTCTCTCTCTCTCTCTCTCTCTCTGTGTTGGTCTAATCGAGTGCGCGGTGTACCGAGCTCGTTAAGTTGTTACGCAGCCCGTTACTAGGTCATTATTACACGCGGCACCTCCGCCAATGAAGCGCGCAGACTACGACGACAACGTGCTTCGCTTGATATGTTTCCAGTCCTATAGCCGAGAGCCCTCGCCTCGCCGCTCTCGCCCAGACCCAATCACTTTATATTATATTGTCGCAGCCAGCCGGACGGTATACGCTTTTTCACTTAATATATCTGGCTCCGACAGAGAGAAAGAGAGAGAGAGAGAGAGAGTTGAACAATTGAATTCTGCGCGCACACGAAATCACTTTGTGCTCGAAATTTGTTCCTGGTAAAACGTATTACGGCTTACTCTCCCTCTCTCTCCCTCTCTCTCACTCTCGAGCGATGTTTATGGTGCTGATTAAAAGAGCTCGGGCGTGTGGATGCATTGACCAGATATTTTCCAACAAACTCCATGTGAGCTTTTTGCTGGAGGTTTTTTGCTTCTTGGCGAATGAGGAAGTTGCTTGAATGAAAGAGCAGTTTTACGTCAATGAATATTATAATAGTGCACTACTTTATTTTTAAAGATTTAATGTAATAAAATCATTGTTATTGTGTAAGATATTCAGCTATAAATGAAGTTTTAATTATTATTAGATATAGTCTATCGTGAAAATGTTTACATGAGATCTCTTGCATGCAGAGATCAATATTTAAAAAAATCTTAAACTTTGAAAAACGCACAAAATTATACAATTAACTTGCACAATAAAATTATATAATTAACTCGCACCTTTATAGATCTCAACATGCGGTTGATAATAGCTAAATTAGAGGCTGTTTTGTCACCCCCATGCTATGATCTATTAAGGTGCAATTTAAGTGTAAACTTTGTACATTTTTCAGGACTTCGCAGATCTTTGAAATATGAGATCTCATATGGAACGTGAGCGTCAAATACTTATTTAGGATCTCGTGTAAAATTCTCACGTATGGGGAACATAAAATATGTTTCAATTGATTGAACTTTCAATTTGAATCAATTTGAATTATCTGTAGCACTTTGATAATAAATAATTAATCCCCTTAATCATTATACTCGATAGTGATTTAATTAATTTTATAATAATACAATGGGTTTAACGAGCTTTAACGATTGAGCTTTAACGTACAAAAGTGCGCAATATAACTTCATGATAAACGATGCTTGATTTTACATAATTTCCTTTATAATGACGATCACGTTCATTACCTCGGCTAGTCGTCGCCGCCGTCTAAATAATTCAAGCTGCTTAGTCCATTTTATTTAACATACTCGACGATACATGCACGAGATGATTCCGTCCACGTTACGTGCGCACTTTGACATTCCATGCAAAATAGGCAGTTCATTGGTGCGGCAATTTTGCAATTCCTGAATGTCGAGTATAGCTTTCGACTGTAAATTACCGCGACGAGCTGAGAAAATCAGTACTACTTGGGACAGATTAACTGCCTCGTGTGTCAAATAAAAAGGAATTTATGTGCAACAGCTTTTTACGACGAACCATTCATTCCCCGTTAAAATTTAAACTAATTCCATTGATATTGAAGTATCCTTTGTGCGGATAAGACAAGCTAGATTATGTTGTATATATGTGTAACGAAGCTTCCACAATCAGCAGCGTCCAGAGCTTCAAACAGAATATATAGGCGATAAAGAATTATGGCGAGATGAAAAACTTCGACGGTCGTAATTAGGAAGTTTCTTTGCTCATGCATAATCTTCGCTTGAAGATTAAACTAATAAAGCCACGCAGCGCTAATGAACTGCCTTTTTCTTTTTCGCTTTACGACCCAACGTTCGCATGTAAATTATCGGATGCGCGGTGAAGTATTTTAATGTAAACTTGCCTCGATACAGGGACGCCGTAATGAGAGATCACTTTTCACTTCGCTAGCGTATGCAAATTGCGAAAGAGGATACGAGCATATAAGCAGATGAAGATACCGGCCCGCGCTGTTAATGCGCTTAATGAGAAAGTGAGTAATAGACAAGTGCTGCTGCTGCTGCTACTGCGCCCCACATGCCGCTAATTAGAATCGTTGGTAATGGTTTGACTGTAATTTGAAGTAAAACGAAGTAAGACTGTTGTTTACTATAAAAAAGCATTGTTATCGAATCGATATGGCGATTAAGCTGTTGCTGCTGTTCCAAATTTCTATTTTGGTATGTTCAGATCATTTTTGGAAAAAGACGGGCTGTAATTTGCTGTATATATCAAAATGACTTTAATGTATCAAGCATAGCAGTTATTCAAAGCTATGAACAACAACATTATTCATACTGCACACATGCAAAATACAATATTTTTAATTATATATAGAATAATCAGTTTTGTCCACGAATTTGAAATTTAATATCTCTTTCGTATGCTTATTGAAAGTGTAAATAGGAAGTCGTCGAGTATAAAAAGACTCAATTTTCAATCAGTTTTATTCAACTATCCCGTTACGTATAAGGGAGTAATTTCTTTTATATACGTATATATATGCGCTAAATGATGATGTAGAGTTTTCACGCCTTGTCTAAAGATTTTATTCGATTCCAAGCTCGTCTAGGGAACTCCTTTATCATTATGCAAATTCGATAACAAAAAAAAGGTCTCGATGACGTTTACGAATTTCGGTACTTTCGGCTGTTATAGCGTTATACCTCAACAACCCTAACGTAAGTCTCAAACGATTCAATGGATCGGCATCGCATTCATCGCGAACGCGCACATTTAAAGTGCGCCTGATTACTCGTAAAGGAAAACAATTTTGAATCATTCATTCATTTAGCCAATCGTAGCATAAGGCTTTAGTAATTATATCATGTAAATATCATGTGTATAACAACAAGGAAAAAAGTATAATCGACCGGGACAATGTCTCTTTTAATATCGCGCGTGGGCCGCGAGTATAAACAAATTAATTGCCGAAGGATCGGAGTGATTCGTCGCCGATGTGTCGCGTGCGACGAGCCTCGGCTAAACCCCAAAGTCGCCAAGTCTCATTGCACTTTTCCTCTCTGCGCCTCGAGCTCTCCGATTCCTCCCTCCCCCACTACTACCTCCAGTGCATGTGCACTTTGTTATTTTTATTCGAGCAGCGCGTTGATCGAGTTGTTTCTACTTCTATGTTGTGCCATTATTTGGTTTGATAATGTATAACGGTTTGAATGATGAATCGATTTTGAGTGTTTGGATCGTTCGAGTGCCATGAACAAATTTGTAAGCTCCTTACACCGGAAATCATAGCCTGTGAGGCTGACATAGATTTGTTTTATTAATCAGAAAGGGTATAATGAGATTGACAGCTTTTAATTTGGGACCGAGAGAATTTTTGTTTTTTTTATATAAAGAGAAATTTTCGAAAATGTACATGTACAAACTAAGACATTATTTTGGGGTGGCATCGATAGCTTTGGAGCTCGTCCAGTTTGGATTTTTCTTGTTGAAAGTAGATAGACTGCCAAAGATTTTTCTATCGAAAGTAGATAATATAGAGCTGTAAACATATTTGTTAGTGACCGATTAGTATTATCTGGACACTACATTGCATTTTCTTCAAATATTTTTCAAGCGTTACCGCATTATCTACGAAATATTATCTAATCACCCCTATATTCATCTTTCCTCTGTTTAGATAAACCGCAACACATACTCGAGATTTGGATAACAGTGAACGTAAACACCGTATTATCGAGGAGGAGGAGTATTATCGAGGAGTGGACCTCGCTAAATAAACTAGGCGCCCTGATAAAACCATAGATAATTTTCTACCAGGGTTAGATTGAAATTTAATGGTCCGCGCAGTCGCGTCTTTCGAAAGAATCCAACCCCGCAGAAATTGACTGTCTCGAAACATTCCTTATCCTCCCAAGACCACACATATACCTCAACTAATATTGATTGTTTCGAGAAACTTCAAAACAGAAAAAGCAAAACGTCCGATAATGTATCCCAATCTAGATACAACAAAGTCATTGTTTATCAAAATAACAACATATCCCTGGTCGTTTAAAATTCCAAATCAACAAAGCTCGAGCGTCTCATCGTGCGTATCCTCTATAATACACACATGGTTGCACTTTGGCTTGGTCCCGCGTCGAAAGCTCATTCCGTCAGAGCTTCGTCAACAACAATGTATATAGATTAATTCGTTGGCGCTGGCTATGCATCTCCGGGTGTTTCTCGCCTCGTACACGCGCACAAACACTTTCTTCCCTTATAAACACGATGCATCTTAGAAAGCGACTACAGTAGGCGCATCGAGAGTGTCGTCGCGCGCCAACGTCAAAACTCAGCGTCGCACAGATACGCATTGTTCCAGGGCCGAGTACATATAGGTTGGCTCGATTCGTTCGTCATCGCCTACGCGGGGAGAGCAAGTCTATTGCAGATACGCCGCGCGCCTAAGAGAACGTCGAAGAGCTTCGTAGTAATATATACAGAGAGAAGCTGCAGCGCGCACGGCAGAATGGATAGATCGCATACTATATGTATATACTCGCTACAAGGGACGAAGCTACTGACGCGTGAGAGAGCAAGAGAGAGAGAGAAGATGGTGTGTCCCAGTTCCATTAGCGGCCCCGATGCGCCGGCAGCAGCAGCAGCAGCAGCAGCAGCAGCCGCGCAGCCAGTCTCTTCATTATTAATAATTTAATGCGGCTCCGCTGATGCTTGCCTGTACTTGCTTGCTTGCTTGCTTGCTTGCGGCTCGTTGCTCGTTCTATACGTATATATAAGTATATATCTTTGGCGCCTCGGCGTCGGCTATGTGTGCACCGGGAGAGTGCAAGAGTCCCCGCGATACATAGACACCCGGTTGCACTCGCGGTGCATATCACGTGCATCACCAACTATGTACGGTATAGTACCTCTTCTCTCTCTCTCTCGCGTCACGACGGCGCAGTTAGCTATCTTTTGATGTTGCGCTATGATGGTGTTGTTATTGAGGATACGCGTCTACGACGACGCCACCGGCCGCGGTTGAGATACTTTTCGGACAGTCCAGAGACGCCGTCGTCTGGCTTATTCGAAGTGATAAGCTTTCAGATTTTCTCGCTTGATGCGTGCCGATATATATATAATATAATGATGATGATTGGTTTTCGGTGATTCATCCTTTCTGGTGCGCTCCAGCGACTGCGCGTTATCCCCTTTTTGCGCGTCGCGCGAGATTGTTATAAGTGCGCTGCAGTGAGTATTTCGGTACTGGGAATTAATGCAATTGTTCGCGCTGATAAATTCGGCACCCCATCGTATAACTATACCAAAAATTGTAAAAAAAATTGTGAAATCTTTTAATCAAAATTGCTCTTAATAATCGCTGATAACTAAGCGTAAATTATGGCGATCATTCTTATTTTAAACATTTTTAGTCACTGATTCATTTACATCGAGCTAATAGACGTCTTTTTGCAATATAAAACGATCGCATCGCATCGCATATATATACAACAACAACAACCGTATTACGAAGCTCACGGGCGCAAATTCGTCGGGCACATCGAAAGTTCAAAGCACTCTTCGATACGGCCAAAGACAATAGCCAACTATATCAACCGAGTGTATGTAGTACCTGGGCAACGCGATCGGTGGGCGCGCGATAAGCGCACGTACATAGCAGGGAGCGCAGGTAACAAAATTCCCCGTGAGTGTCAAGTGGCAGTTGTGCGGAGGCTATATACAAACGGGTGGGTTATCTCGCTCTCGGGTCAAAGTCCTTATACATTACTATACACGTGTATATAGGAGCGTGTACAAGTGGAAGGGAGAGACGCGGTGTGCGAGTAGTTGTCGCGTTACGCGTTTGCCCCACACCGTCTCGGTGCACCGCGAGCTTAAGTTTATCGCATCTTATCGAGTCTTATATGAGCGAGTTAAATTCACGGCTATTGTTATTGGGCACCCGCGCGATGTCGTAATATAACCGATGCCGCCATCCTGCGACGGACTGCATATACTGTGTGCAAGTGTATATAGACGCTTTGGTATGTACACTTACGTGGAGCGGGGAAGGGAAACTTTCGTCGGATATCTCTCTCTCTCTCTCTGAACGACTCTTTTGCGAGGATCTCATTGACGGTAGATTTACTTGCTAGAATAATAGATTTTTTTTTATATGTTTAGATCGATAAGTTTATTCTGTAAAGCAAAGTATCCGCTGCTATGTAAAATATGTCGTTATGGGGAATGTCCATGATATAAAGGGAAAAGACACATTTTCAGAAACAACTGTATACCGAAGTATTATCTTGTTATCTTTAAAGTTACTTTTAAGCTAATATCGAAGTAATTGTAATTCCTTTATAATTAGAGGCTGCACTCGATGCATCTCTACTGTCAATTTGAAGTTTGCGTGTAAATGCAGTTTTGATATTAATAAATTAATCACAGCCGACAAACACTTGAGCAATAAACAAACAACGATTTCGCAATTTTATAGACTCTTGATCCACGAGTGTCCAAAACATACATCTATTATTAAATAGAATCGGAATAACGCAGCCGAGCAATTTATCCCAACAGAGATATATAATTTTCGTTAATTCTTCCCTGCGCGCGCGCAATAAAAGCTGTGTGTAAGCCTTATTTCTAGAGACATTACGGCCGACACTTCTTTATATCACGAGCTCTAATTATTTCCTAACCAGACCTTTCCTAAGCGCTGCGGAATAGCTGAAAAATTAATAAAGTAGACCTTCCTTCGCGTCTATTTATAGAGGGGCTTAATCTCTGTCTTGGCTTGTTGCTTGTTTCTTCCTTTCTCCCTCGGCGGCCCCCTGATGATCGAATTAAGAAACGCGCCGGTTTCTTCCCTGACCTTTTTACGCACAATGTGCAATGTAACTTGTTTTCAACGCTACTCCAGGCTCCAGCAGAGTATATGAACTTAATTGACGTTAGGTTTTATACACTGTGTTGCAGTTGTTCGCTTTACATCATCGCTTGTTTTCCTCAACGCGATATACTTTCGGATATATTGCCACTATTTGCAATTACGTAATCGAATTAATCAACCACTTCCGTAGTCCCGTAATTTTTTTTTTGTATGGAATTAAAACATTGATATGACGACATTTTTATCGATTAGTGTAAAAGTTTATTTAAAAGTGAAAAAAACGGTCTTATCGTACCGATAAAGCACGCTTTTAAATTAAATGGCCGGCGTTTATTCAGGGTCTAAAATTAATTATTTAATAGATTTCATAAATGTGAACAACGTATCAAGTAGAGCTAAGCTTATTCTCGCACTGAACTCATCCATCCGATCAATTATCACCTCATTGGAAATGTGAGCTGTAAGGGTATGGGAAAAAACAACTTAGATAATCTATTAAATAATGCTTTTAGGCCTTGAAGAGGGACGTGCCATAAAGAAACGTTCTAGACATCGGCCATTTAATTCAAAAGTTTTTTTTATTGGTTCAAATGGATCGTTTTTCTATCTTTAATTAGACAATCATCCACAAATGTTTCCCTCGTTATTAATGTAAAAGTTTATTAGTCGCAGGTAACTATAGAAAATGGATTAACTGTACTATTATATATTCGTAACGTGCGTATTTATCAATTATCAACATTTATTTACCTTTAATGCACGAATAATGGAATTTCTTAGTAATAGATAAAAGACACAATGAGCCGCAGTGAAATACGATCAACGCGATTTAACGCTTGGCGAGATGAAATATCGAAATTTAAAGCCCCACTTACAGAGTGTTTAAAAGTAAAAGAAAGAAAAAAAGGGAAGCTGCAGCTGCATAACTGCAAGATTCTCGTATAAGCATACCTTATACATGTATATGCGACGTCGAACGCGTGCCAACTCCTACTTAATAACTCGCGGCCCGAAACAATAGCGCTCGCGGCCGACATTGGCTCTATACGAAACGTCGTATAAAAAGTTTTAAAAAAGTACCAATTCCGTGGCCTAGTTCGCGTCGGCGACAGGAATGTAATTCCAAATTTACCCGCCATTGTTCGTTCTTATAGCCGCGACATTAGCTCGCAGCTTAATACATCATCGCGGCGGTACGTTTCAATAATGGCCGAAAGCTCTGCACGTGCGAACCCCTGACGTAGAATATATAGACATCACAGGTCCGCGGAGGAAGAAAACCCCGAGCTTGCAAGTGCATACGCGATGGATATATCCGTCGGTGCGGTGCACAAGCTCATATAGTGTGCCGGGTATACGTAACGATTCCATTGTTGAACGAATGACTTTACGAGGGAAAAGTCTCGCGGCTGGAAGTATGTAAGGCATACCTCGTATGCCGATATCATTTCCATATAATGTTTTATATGGGCAATATAGATGTTGCGTGTTCGATATTTTTGTATAGAGGATGTTGTGCGCGGGAAGTTTTTTATTGCTTTTTAATGTGGCGATGTCCGGGTGCGAATCGATTTGGCACGGAAATAATTAGGGAATGTTAATAATTAATTGTATTCATATCAACGTAGATAAATGACAGCTGCTGAGTTGAGGATATAAGTGACTGGAACGGGATTCCGAGGTATTCCAAATTTAAGTGCACTCGCAATATATAGAACTGACAATTTCCTGTTGAAAACAGTTTTATGTCCTTTTAAGACGACTTTTCATTTTCAACAACTAACAAAATTCTCACATTGCATCAATCGTTATTGTCGTTTACTATATACATATTGAATTGCATTAAAGGTTATATTTACAGACTGTAAATAATGATTATATATAATTATTTATAAGAAATTTTCTCACTTCTTTGATAAAGTTTTTAAAAATAGGTATAATTTATATTAATTATTTCATTTATGAGAGAAAACATTTCTTTATATCGAGTACCAAGATTTATTAATATCTGCACGGCCGAGCAATTCAATAGTAATAATAGTAGTTCTCAATCTGGCGATGCACTTTAATGTCGAAAGAACACACATCTCATAGAAGATACGCTTCATTCATATCAAAGCGCAATAAATTTCGTCTACTTAAAAAACATGTATAACGCCGCTTGATCTAGTTAAAGTAAGGAAATGATATGCTGATGTAATTCTATGCCGTGACAGCAATAAATGGAGACTAATAGGCGAGGAGGAAACAGAGTCCGAGACAGAGACAAACAAGCCAGATAAAGAGAAACAGCTAAAAGCAAAAAAAAAAGAAGAAAAAAAAAATAGGTTGCGACTGCCATGAGCACGTATTCTACCAGATCTAGGACCAGAGATCTAAAAGGGAGAGCAGCTAACTGCCTGTCTTTTTCGAGGCCACAAACTTTATGACGATAATGTATTTTAAATTACTTCGTGAATCCCGCACAATTGTTGTTATTTAGTCGCGCGTAGCCAAACGCAAAAGACATCAACATCGTTGATGTAATCATAACTAAATCTGCCAGAAAGTAGTATAAATATAAAGATAAAGAAATATTAAGAATTAATTTTGTTACATACCTCGCGTCGAACCTAACAGGAAAGGTATTGTTATAAACTCAATTACGTAATGGTAACTCAGTTGAAATATGATGACGAATCATTGCAATGAATATTAATTACAAAATGACCATATAAGAACGTAACGCGATATCGGAATTCATACAGGAGTGCAGTATAGTGGAGATTGCATTAACGCGTATATATTCATGCACATTTTAACAGTCGGGACATTTGAATAACGACCTCAAGGGCATATACGCGCGAGCAATAAAATAAGTAATTTCTGCCCGTGTGACAGTAAAGAGTGTTTTAGAATCCTGGGGCTTTATTATTCCATTTTTCTTTTTTTTTCGTTGCCATCAGAAGAGCAATTCAAAAGGCGCGCTTGCGCTCACGCGGCCACCATTCGAGCGGCCATTATTCCTTTTGTAATTCCATATAGAGTAAAGGAAGTCCTTTTTATTGTTAAATATATGTATCGTTGTTATTAAACGTATACGAGAACGAGCGCGTCCGGAGAGCTGATAGCTGCATTAGCCGCGTAAAAGGAAATTGTGCTTAGCTGATAGGAGGGGGAGTGATCCTTTTAAATTCTATATAACCACGATGAAATTCGAGTACGTCTATGTATATATTTCTTTTGATAGCAATAGTGTCTAGTTTATTTCTTGGATTGACGGACTGATTTGTTTAATTCACTTATACATGGCGGTTAGCTATTGCAATAAATTTTCTAAAATATTCTTCTTACATCATCGGCGGAAAGGTCGACCGAAAGAATCAACAAATTCAAATAAACTTTACGGTAGTAAGTGCACTCAACCGACTATGCAAAACCAAACTTTGTCGCGGAAGAAGCCGCATGCGCCGCTCACAACAATTACTGGGTGCACAGATTTGTAAATTTTATACATCAACTTTTTAGTGATAACGCGTCAAAGTTTAGTCTCGAACCTACATTCAAAAGTTACAAATTTCGTGCATCGCGCTGTAATGTATATGGAACTGCGGAACGCCCTATTATTTGCATTGTTCCCGTGTCAACTTACGATGTTTGCGATCGCGAAAATCGTGACTTTATTACGCATAAAGTAATCATTTAACGCGCGAAGATATGCGATACGAGGCTCTTGCAACTAAACTAGATGCAGAGAGGATCCGTCAAAACAATATGGGTTAAACAGCGACAGGAGAGCAGTTGGCATGGAAAACTCGCGGAGACTCATGCGCTCGCGTCGCGTAGCATCATATATATATCACAGGCGAAACAAGAAAACAAGTGTGATTACGGAATAAGCGCCGGGCATAATTCAAGTCTCTCTACTCGCGACTCTCTGCTCCCATTGTGCAATCAGCGCCAGGGGCAATTCTATAAGATGGCGATCTCTCTCTCTCTTACTCTCTCGGCGCTCTTCTACCGCGACATTTCGTACTGCAAGAATACAAACGATCTTTCCTCCTCCTCGCGGCGTAAACTAAGGCGTTTCTCTCTATCTCTCTCTCTCTCTCTCTCTCTAGCTCTCTTGCAATTAGCGCGTGTATCTTATCGGCACGCGATCGGGACTAAAGCCCCGGTTATATAGGTATATAAGAATCGATCGGCAGAGGGAGAAAGGCGCGCACCGAACTTCTATTCGGGATAGCTGGGCTTCCAGCGCCGACGACGACGACGACCCGATATCGTAATTTTCGGAGCTGGCAATTTTGCAAGCGTACACCAGTGAATGAGTAAAGTTCGTTGGCTGGTGGTGCTGCCTGGGCGCGGCGGTGGCAGCCTTCCCTTTTGCCTTTACTCGCTACTGAATGGGGCGTTAACGATAAAAATAGAGGATAAAAAAAACAGGGGGCCATTGGCGCGCGCTTCCCTGTTGGCTTGGATTGTGTATATATATATATGTATAGGATAGGGGTTGAATGCGAACAAATCTGTGCTTCTCGTCAACTGTATATACTTTTCAGTCGCCAGTTCGACTTTAACTAAGGTTTTCCGCAGTAATTCTATGTCAACCCAATTTGTATACTTTAACACTATTGTTTTTAGGTTATGGGCAATGTATAATTATTTTAAATTATACGTGTCGAATAAAAGGAAATGATAAAATTAGTGATAAATATTGTTGAACGTTTATATATTCAACATTTATATTTCAACGTTTATCAAAGATTCACCGTTACTAAGTGAGCGTCGAATTAGTTCGATATATAACGGCCAGATGTATGCAGAACTTTGGAATGGAATAATTTAAAGTCGAGCTTCAAATAGCCGAGCCTTTAGACCCATTGAATTAAACTTTTATTGAATTTATCCTGCAAAAGCTTCATTATTATTTGAATGATTTTAAACAGTATATGCTCTTGATTGAAAAAAAAAACGATTAACATACCCTCTATATATATTTCGCACGATCGAACCGCAATATATCTCTGATTGAAACGTCAAGAATATATAATTTAGGTTAGAAAACCCCAATTTTGATGTATATATAATAATACAGTCGTCGATGCCGCCGCGGTCTGCATACTTGCCTGTGGCGCGCTAACGACCCGGGAATTTTTACAATTCAATACCATATCGATGCGGAAGCTGTGCCGATCGCGCGAAAAATCGACAAATCAACGCGGTAAACGTTACAGACTACACTAAGATAAGAAGTATAAATTTGCTCAAACTCACCGTGTACGGAGTAGGGAAGTGGTCCTTGGTTTAACAGAGAAAGCTAGACAGAAGTTGACACGGGCACCGTCTCGGTCTCTATGCCGCTAGCAACAAAAACAGGGTCGCAACGTGGCCGATCCTTCGCCCCGGCTACAGCACAAAAGTCTTCTTCTCTCTCTCCCTCTCTCTCTCTCTTTCCGTCTGTTTATCTCTCCGTCTGTTTGTCTGGCTGTGGGCCCGGGTGTAGGCGTCCGATCTCTGGCAGAGCTTTGGTATATACGTATATAGATAAGAGAGGTCTGGTGCCGGTGCTGGTGCTGGTGCTGCTGCTGCTGCGCTTTTACGATGGTCTGTGCTGTCGGTGGGATAAACGCGCCACTAATGCCGACCGGCAAGGGCTAGGCCGCTCCTTTTATAAATGAAACAACCCTCGGCGAGGCAGTGCACGGCGCAGAGCGCAGCAGCAGCGGCAAAACCACGGCCGCATGGCCCCGTCCACTTGTAATGCTGAACAGTCGGGACGTGCTCATTAAACACGTTAACGGGCCAGTGCCGAACGCCCCAGTCGGGGTGTCAAGTCCGTTAATCGCTGCATGGCTAATGTGTGTGCGCCAGGCGGCTCCGGCTCTCTCTCTCTCTCTCTCTCTCTCTCCCCCTCCCGCCGGTTGTCGAAGGCATGGAAAGCATCAGGCGTCTTCTGGTCGGGGCCACTTAATAATGAAAAAAGAGGAAACGGGAGCGTGGAAGGATGAAAGAGTGCGCGGCGCAAGTACAGGGCGCGGTCAGTAGACCGTGCAATTACCTTGGCGGCGGCGGCAGCATCTTAAATTGCTTTTTCGCGCGCACGCACGCTGCTTTTTCCTTCTTCTTCTTCTTCTTCTTCTTCTTATTCTTCCTGGCTCGACTTCCTCTATATGTCGGCTCTTTTAAGAGGTGTGTGTGTGGGTTTAAGGAGAGTGGGAAAGGGGTCTAACGTCGTTTTCGGGGAGGTTCGAGCTGCTGATGACGTTCGGACGAGCTCATTTGTGATTGCTTATTTAGCATCGGTTACGCCTCGATTTAGATAATAACTTCGGCTACCGGCGATTGGATTATGTATAGCTATTTGGTTTTCTTATTGTCGAGCACGGGTCGACAAGATGTTTCCGGCTGGACACTTTATTTTTAGATCGAATCGATACAAATTATATACGAATGATATATTCGGTCTGATGAGGAAGTTTACCGGGTGCTGATATTTGAACATTTGGGTCACGTCAGGGATGCATAATTTTTTTTTTTTGTTTTTTTTTTGGATGCCAGATGGGATGAGAGGGTTTACGCGTGGCAGTCTCGATGCTGAATATAATTATATCGTCGAAAAAATTGTGAAAATCTTTTATTTCTGCTATTTTGAGGATTTGATTTCAACTCTGAATATAGTTATATGGTATTTAATCTATGCGGTAATAATGAAATCGAGACGAAACGAAAGAATAGAATCAAATTTGAAAAAATGAATCTTGAGAAAACCAAAGGCTTTTCTTAGTGCTGCCGATCATTCGTTTATTAGATTTATCACAAGTCTCGAAACCTTGCGCAATTAATTATTAATTCCTACATTATTAACACTCTCAGTGACACATGCTTTAACATCCGTGTTCGAGAATCGAAACGTATATAAAAGTGCGATAAGTTGATCATATTTCCAATTTTCACAAAAAAATTTTGCGAACAGCGAAATAAAACCCGCTGCCAATTCATTGGCACGTAGCCAATTCCTCAAATTCAAATATATAATTCATAAATAAATTAAGATATAATTACCAACAGTAGAAAAAGGATTCCTTTAATTAGGGGGATTTTTCAAACTGGTTACTTTGTTAAAGAGAAAACTTTGAAAAATTTTGTGAGTATTTCGATGTTGCAAGGGCGAGAAATTAAAAATTTTAGTGACTCTGACATCCCCGAAGAAAATTTCTTAAATTATAATGCAACAAATTTAACATTCATATTTTTTCTTAAGAAGACGATCAGTCAAAAAGTTCTTACTTCAAGAAACTGTTAAGTGGTACTTCAATTTAGTACGAGGAGTATTCAAAAAGTAAGTTTCCCTGTGTTGGGAAAAAATAAAACACTAGTTTTAGGCTATAAAATAATTTGACTTTATTCTTTTACTC
>UELV01096654.1:0-15396 GCA_900490015.1 Megastigmus stigmatizans | reverse complement strand
CGGGGTCTTGGTCGTTAATGGGTTAAGTTGAATAGAATTTTTTTATATTTTCAAATTTAATCTTTCCATAATTTACTAGTTCTTACCTCGAGTTTAAAATTCCAGTCACTGCATGTAAAGTTTCTTTTTTTAGAAAATTCTTCATAATTTTTGATAACACAGATAGGTACTTATACAGGAATCTTATTCTATTTTGGTAAATGTAAATAAATTGCTACGAAATACATTAGTTTATTAAATTTACATACCTTATTTGCTTCTAATTTGTAGAAATCTACATTTCTACATTTATAACCTTTAATTTTAAAATTATGGATTTATATTATAAAATATAATATTTAATTGAAATATATTTATTTTACACATTGAGTTTTATATTCTATATAAATATGTATATGATTTGATCCATTATTTAATATTGCATACCCGTTTCTAATTTAAAAAATAGAAAATTATGTATTCGATCATTGGTGAAATTTGTAACAGCTTTCGGTGTTCCTGAATTTAATGAAAGATAGAATTGAGATGCCGCTTTATCATTTCCTAATTTTTATTTTATGCTTAAAATACACACTCGATCATGTGTGCAAAAAGTAATTTAAAAAATTCCTAAACTCTAAACTAAATGCTATCATTGTTATCATATGAATGAATACAAAAGTATTTTTTATTCAATACACAAAGAAAACAATTTAAATCAATTTCCGTATATAAGGATTCTCAAATAATGCAGATAAATATTACAATTTTACATGTAACAAGGATTCTGCAGAATTAAATTTCATATCGCTAAATATCAATTTAATGGTGATCTCTCTACGTAATCTTTGGAATTTCCATCATATAATGCATGATGTATACAATGATTGAATTTCGATATGATGTTGGTCTTTATAGCATTCGTCTGCATGTCAATTACATTTGATCCGATAAAAGAAAAGTGCTGCAATGAAAATACAATGTTAAGTATTACTTTTTAATTCATGTTGTAATTTAAATGAATATTGAATTTTATAATCGTTGGGACATCGGTATTTGTAAATAAAATCGTTGTAATAATTGTTTTATAATGATTGGCGGTGATGATTATGTATTTTTAACGATTTCTATAATATTTTAGACAACGTATTTTTCAAATTAAATTTTGGTTAATTTATTAGCATGAGCACAGAGTAAAATAGATATTAAACCTACGTAATTTGTTTACATCATCTTTAAATAAAAAAATTATGCAATGATAATAATGGCTTGTTTCAGTACTAGAACAGAAATAATTGTGTTCTTTACTCCAATAAGGTAAATAAAATTTTATATTTCACTATTGTCACTGGTAGAAAATTGACGAGTTCGACTGTTAAACGTACCTATCAAATGATACATCAATGTTTTACCTACACTGCATTATTGTTCAGTTTAAAATAGTTTTTAATTAGACATAGTGTCTAGTTTTTATGCTGTACAATGTACTCAAAAATCTAGCTAAAAACTGACCATATACTTCTCAGCATTTCTACTAGGACTGGAAAGATTTTATACATTTTTTCATTAAAAAAGTGTTTACGAATATTATTGTAACAATAATGATTAACTTTAAGACTATGAATTCCAACAAACATGTACGAAGTCAATAAAAACTATATTATATAATATTTTTAATCGTGCGTAGTAACACTTGCCCTTTTTTATTTGAATGAATTAAAAGTTCTATTTACAAATATAATACATGTACATATTTATATAATAATAATAATATGTATGCTTGAAATAATAAAATAAAGAATGCAAAACTCTACTACAACATACAAAACAACTATCTTATCAAGCAACAAAATAATATCGCACGGTAACTGTAAAAATTTCATACATTCTTTAACGAAGCTTTAGATAGACATGAATCCTATGACATTGGGGCATGCACAAGTAGTTTCGAATCAATTAATATAGAGCGGTAACGATACACGATACCTCAAACGGAGCCATCATACTCACATCATCGCGCACTTCCTTCACCTTAGGCCATGGAGCCTCAATTTCGCAGAAATGGCGCTACCTCGCGAATCCACCACTCTTCCTCTCCCGCTCGGTGTATATTTCAAGGCTGACAACAATCGAGAAGTACACCTCAGAGCGAATAACATCGTCAGTAGCACAACGATACATGGAAAATAAAAACGCAGTGTGTGCGACAAAAGGCCGTAGCGACGAATCCAACCTCTCAACCGCTGGCGAATTCGTGGCTGGCGATATGTGGGCTGCGCGCAGGGCTCGCGTGTGGCGCTGCGGCTTATACGATCTGGCAGGCGTCGCGGCGCCGGGCGTCGCTCGCTTCCACCAGCCGTAGCTGCGCGGCGCTGCTGCTGCTGCTGCTGCTCCTACTCGCCCTCTCCTTATCTCGTATCTCCCTAGAATTCGCTCCCCGTACGCTTCCCGTCTCGCTCGCTCTCTTCACCCCATACGTAACAATGGCGTCGCGACGCGGCCCGCCTCCTCCGCCCCTCTCCTCGGTCTCCCTCTCGCTCCCACCACTCGGCTGCTCGCGTGCCTCGGCTCCCCGTTCCCCCTCCACCGGGTGGCCGGCTGCCACGCCCACGTGGTACGCCTCCTCTCTCGATAGCTCGGCGCTTCCCCTCTCGCTCCCTCTCTCGCGCTTGGCGCCTCTGGAACTGGCCGTATACGGTATACGTGGTAGTTTTGATGCTCCAGCTCTCTCGCTCTCTGACATTCTCTTCTTTGTCCCCCATCTCTCTCGTGCGTTCTGGTGTGCGGTATTGTTACGAATCGAAGGGACGGACCGCTATCCACGGTATAGAAGGAAAGACACTTATGGGACTGCGAGGCAGGCGGACGAAGAGAGAAAGCCCGCACATAGATATATACATATAGGCGTCGAGTACAGAGGCTGGCTGCTGGTGGTACTACTGCTGCGGGCCAGGCAACGCGCGAGTCGGCGCGTGGGGTTGCGAGAGAAGGGAGCCCGGCACCCCGGAGCTGCGCACACAGGGAAAGAGGAAAAAAAAGGGAGAGAGAGCGAGTGTCGGTGGTGGGGGAGCCGAGAGAAGGAGGCAGGGACCGAAAATCCAGCCAGCGGCAGCAGCAGCGTCGGGCCGTGCTATAGGGAGATGGTCGGATCTCGCGCGCAGCAGGCAGGCAGACAGGCAGGCAGTCAGGCAGGACTCGAAGGCAAGGTTGAGCAGACTCCGCTGGTCAATCGGGCGGCGCGCACCGCAGAGCAACAGACCGACGTCAACGCGTCACTGCACTCCGTTAGTCGCACACACGTGCTCCATCGTGCACCGCTGCACGCACGGACCGACGCCGACGCGTTTATTGTATAAAACGTATACCAGGACCGCTGCTGCTGCTGTTGCTGCTATTGCCGCCGTGTTGCTACTGTGTCTGTCCAAGGCTTTTTGATACCTGCACTCTACTGTCCCTCTCTCTCTCTCTCTCTTGGCTCTGGCTCACAGACGGCGCCGACGAGAGGGAGTGTGTATGTGCGTGTGTGTGAGCAGCTCTCTTTCCAGCTCAGCCGGTCGCGAAAAATATGTAACGATCGAACGGTTGCGTAGTACACACACGTCGTAGTTGGCTTGTTTCGCGCGTCCGATTCGCAATCGTTCGTCTTTTTGCCTCCCGGATCGTATATACACACACTGTATATATACACCTATATAGAGGGAACGAGAGAGGCTTTAGAGTTCGCGCGAGGATCGACCATAAGCCTGGGTTATCGTTTGTTCTTCTACTTGCTGCAATCAGGTGATAATCTCGAGGACTGGATTCACAGAGATACAGTATGAAGGAGGAATTGTGTTGAGTGATTTAATTGAGTGAAACGTACATATATGTATATGTATACGTATATCGAGCTGTGCGATTATTAGCGCAGAGAGAGGACCTAACGCGATAATCGAGACTGAGTTCGCGTGCGACGTGCCAGCCCGCGAAACTTATATAGAGGAGATCGCAACTGCTGATTCGGAGGTTGCGAGAGGCTGCTGAGAAACTACACCGAGAGGGTTTTCGCTGCTGCAACACTTTGTCTTGGCTCGAAAGACGGTAGCGGGTTAGTGCTTTTAGCTGGTGATAGGATCCGGCCTGACCACGGCCATTCTCGACACGGTACGTACATTAGCGAGCACTCACTCGCCATTTTATTCTATCTATAGTATTCTTATATATATATGGGTAGATTTTTTACTTGGAGCTGGTGCAGTGCAGGGACTCGTTAAGCTGGTTCACGGTTGTAGTAATTGCTGATCGTGCGCATAAACTTAGCGAGTGGTAGATGAATTTTTGAGACTAATGACGAGCAATATCCGCATGTATCGATATAATACTGATCCGTGTACTTCGCCACAGTTGCGTATAGTTAAATATTGTGGATACATTGCGGATTTCAATAATAATTATTACTCCAAAAATTTCAACAAAACTCATTAAAATAATTGCTTTGCCAGTGTAGTTCAGTTAATTATTAAAATAATTTTTTTTCAGCGTGGTAAAGGAGTAAATCTAGCACATTGAACACGACTATGAAGTAAAGTATTAAAAACGAAAGCTTGTATACTCCGTTACATAATCTTTGGGGTAAAAATAATTCTATAGAATGGAATAAATACGATTGATGAAACGCGTATAGCTATAAACACAATTTCATTTCAATTTGAAACTCCTCAATTTATCCGTAGAAATCACAATTATCAAAGATTTTGTATTATCAACGATTGTGAAACTATCATCGTTATCCGGTAAATTCTCTTTAAGCCGGCCCCCCAAAAGAAGCCAGATCTAATATCGCTGGCAAAAAATAATAGCCTTAGAGAGGGAATACGAGGGATAAGGGATCTTTCTAAGGAATATCGGTAATACGGTTAAGCGCCACTGCGGCCTTCGAGGAGTGATTCGCCATTAAGCTGCCGTATAATACACCTTACGGGCCTCGTGTATATACCTGAATAGGGGCCTATCCCACACGGTCTAAAGCCTCCGGCGAAAAATGCACTTCTCGTGTATAATAAGTATAATATACCTCCTCGAGAGTGCAGATACGATTAATGAGATAATGGCGTGCGGCGAGGTTCTGGAAACCGTCTAAACCGACTCCTCGCTCCGGATAATTCTTCTTCGCGTAAGTCGGATTTTCGAAACTCTGTTACACGCGCGCGCGCGCGCGAGAGGATTAAGATTTTTGTCGATCTCCCTAATAATCGTTAGTCACGCCTACCCCCATTTGTTTTTCCTAATGTATTCACCTTTGTCCGCTTCTGTCCGAGGATAAAACTCGACTCGCATTATAATCCGTAGGTTAGCCGCGAATCGAGAGAATTGGAAAATACGCTGTTTGCAGGGAATTTCGCCGGCCGTCGGCAAGCGCATGGAATACATTCTCGCGCGCTCCTCTTGTATTCGGTCTTTCACCGACTCGCCATTTACATTCTCATCGTTTATTCATTTTCGTTTATTAGCGGCGGATGTGTCGCTTTGATTTATGTACACGTTGTATGAAAATAGTGTTGTGTTTGAAATGAACTATTGACTCGCAACTGAAATGGATCATTTTTTTGTGACCTGTAGATAGTTTTCAGCGAAAGGAATGTGAGAAATGTGCAAAGGAAGACTGTGATGGTTGCGAAAGTATCGTTTGTACGTAATTTTTATAATTCATTGATTGATTTACTGAAGCGTTTATTAAAGGAGTCATTAGAAAGACAAAAAAATATGAATGCTATATTTGTGTATAATATAAAACTGTATATTAGGTGTTATTTTATGATCTTTATTTTCAAACTAAAAGTATACGTCTATTATGTAAAATAATAAAAATAAAATGTATAAAAATATTTGTACAGACGAGTTTGCAAATCAAAGCAAATGTATGCATAAATATAGTCCATAAATGTACTCTGCAATGTACGCTGATTTATAAAGATAATGTTATAAACGAGTTTAAAGTTTCTATCATTGCAAACTTGATACCCATATACGTAATTTGCAGGGTATTTTTAAGGTTGCAAATTCCAGTCGAAGATATAAATAAAATTCTAAATAACCCTTCAAAAATATTGATGCCAAAATAAAATGTAGTCTTACTCAAGCAACTTTGTTAACTTGGCGTGAATTGCATGCGAAAAAATTGTGGCTCGGAATGTAAATAACTTAAATTACTTTAACAGTTGAGATATATAAAATACTTGAATCCCGCTTTTAAAATTAGAATTTCATTTTCTTCTATTCTACTATTCATTAACTGACACAAGTTTTAAGCGACACTGGTAGAAAAAGTTACGGTAGAAAATAATTTGATATTTTAGAGATAATATTAAAACAATTAGCTGCGGCTTACTCTATCAAACATTTAAAATTTTTACTCATTTTCTTTCAATGAGTATATAATTCAATAGTTTAATAATTCCTATTGGATAAATTTCAGAATTGGACTTTTTTTTTAACAAGTTGATTTCAAAAAATAGCTTACTCATAATTTAATTATTAAATGATATAATTGTCGAAATATTAAATAAAGATATTATAATTTATATACTTTCAGCCAAGCATAGTTATAATTTTCTTAATTTTTATCTCCAATCACATTTCATTTCACGTTTTATTTAACTATATTCATTGCTCGCAATTGAAACATCAAAATTAGTCGAGACGCGCCAACGGTGTTTCGAACGTCTAAAAATTGCTCGCGCTCGAGCGCAAAAAAAAGAGGCGCATTCAACTGTCGAAAGTTAATTAATAGAAGCGCCGGTTGTGGATATGCCATTGCGAAATGCGTTCCCCGTAGCTCCGACGTCGCCGCGCGCTCTCCTCGTTGTTTGCCAACAAAAGCCCGACATAAATGGAAATAGTGGAGGGGGGGGGGCGGTGGGGGGCGTAGGGCAGGAGCGCGAACGCAAAATGTTCGACTGTCATTCGTGCGCAAACACGGAACACCGTATTATTATAATGTTCGCTTTTATCTAATTACGTTATATGAGCTACCGACGCATGAAACGCCTTTCTCGTTCTGTCTCTCTGTCTCCCTTTCTCTCCTACCGCTGAAAATACGCGCCGCCCCATGTCGCGCGTGTCATATATCCGTGTATATGTATTCTATGGGCGGCGATGGAAAGCGAGAAATTAATGTACGCAATGAAATATCGCACTCGACAGAACGGAAAGCAATACATAAACTAAAACAAATGTTTAATTTCCAGGAATGTGTAATAATCTATGGTAATACCAATTCGATATGAAAAAAAAAACGAACGTATATACATATATTGCGGGTATGCGGTGTTTGGCAATGCATATTGTTATGACCATTGTGTATATAAGGTAAAAAAGATGTACTATTCCGAATAGTTCAAGTAAGATATTTTCATTTTTACGAATTTAATATATACATATTTATATATCTATTGACACCTTTAAAAATCAACTAACATATTTTCACAAGTATACCATTTCATATTTGTCTCAATATATTATTAAAATTTATGTGGTATTTATTAAATGGTTTTACTTCTTCACAATTACTTTATTTTATCTTGTGAAAAAAGTAATTTTAATAATCACATTTTGTAATAAAAGTGAGTATTTACGCTAAGCGTTAGATTAGAATTTTTAAGAGGCTGTATATTTCTCGATAACATCTAAACGAATGAAGTCTCAAATGCCATAAACGTAAAAAACTATATAGTACAGAAAGTGCGAAAGTAGTTTGACTATAAAGACAATTGCACGAAATGCGGGTGTCGCATTAGTCGCAGAGTCGCGCGCAAAGAAGTCGACTGTAGCGGGAAAATTCGCCGCGACATGAATGCACCTCGAGAGTGGCATCGTCACATCGACGGTCCTCCAATCCTTTTCTACTGAGCAGCTTCTCTCGCTATACACGTCACAAATGTATATACATATATATATATAGGAGATAGTAATTTCGTTACACGACTGCAGCCGCGGCGCTCGTGAAGCGGAAGCCGTTAGCAGTGAGCTAAAAAGGCGTCGTACTTATACGCTCGCTTAACGACGACGACGAGACGTGTAAGAGAAAGTCGCACGGCGCTCGCGGCGCAAAAAGCGAGACTCTTGCGCGCTTTTATCATTTGCCAACGCGGGGCATAGGATTTCCGCGTGAAAACTTTACTTATGGCCGCGCGCGGCAAAAGCGTCGTCTTTTCAAAAGCGCCCAGCTCTTCCTTCTCCCGGAAAATATAGTTTTTAGGAATCCAGACTCTGTGACGTGTCGCGCTCTGCACTTGACATTCTTTTTCAGCTTCAAACGGCGCGAGTTCGAAGGGATGCGACGCTGCAAACCTAAATATATTATACACAAAGTCGAAATTCTTGCAGGGCTCTTGCGCTCGTTTTTGCCATCTCGAAAGGGATGACTTGGAACTTCAAAGCAAGTGGTGTAAGAATTTGTTGTACCTTTATTTCAAATCATCTTGCTTTTAAACTATTTTTTATCTATTTAATAAGTGGTTTATCTTAAAGTAATAGTCGTTAGATGTGGGTATTTTATAAAGTTGTAAATAATTTTTTAGTATAATTAAACTAGTTAATTTTTTAATGTACTTTTCATTCATCAAACATTGAACATCACAACTTTCTTACATTCTTGTTTCTACAAGAGAATTTCATACATTTACAATCGAAGCTACGTTTTACTGAATATCACGATTTAAAAATATATAAACGATTAAAACATTACTACCGCATAACTGGTGTTTACACTTAATATTGTTTGTAATGAAATTTACTCATGCATCAAAGTAACATTTTAAATGGAGCGGGAAAAATGTTTTAATAAAACTCTCATCGCGCGTACAATTAACTGACTTAATAAAAATGTTTTAATTAAAAATTGCCATTTTTATCTCAACATAATTTTTGCATATGATATCATTCAATCTTACATATTTATTAAATTTCATGCATAAAACTGCTGCAGCTAAGTTATTAAAATCGCAAGACGATACGTGGAGGATGGGAAAATCATTGTCCATATAAATATCGCGGAAATCCGAGGGCGATTGACGGCGCTCCTGCGACGGCGGCTCAGAAAATAAGTTAGGAACAAGGGTTGTTAATGCGATCGAACGGTGTGCAGCGCACGGCTTCTTGTCCCCTTGCCGAGCACTACACACACACATACACGCACACAGAGCCCGAACAACGATCTTTCGATCACGGGGAAGATCGACGATCGCGCGGGAATTATCGTGCAGCTCTGCGCTCTTAATCACGGGAGCTTTCCCGAAGAATTTATGAGGCGCATTACACGCGCTGCCGACTATGTGATTCTCTCTCTCTCTCTCTCTCCCTTGGCTCGTCCCTCCCCCCGTCCTCCGCGGGTCAGGTATCGACATTGCTCTTGCCGCGCAATAAAGTCTCCAACGATTCGATTAAAATGAAAATCGTTGTCCATTGTAATCCCTATCAATTTACATGCCGTCGACGATACATGGCGGTGGTGCTATACGAAGCGCGCGCGCGCGCAGACACACTCCCTGCCACATGTGTGCGAGAGTGCGTGGCAATGGCAGCCGCCGGTTGTCGTATACGTATACGCGCCGAATGCACGATGACGCGGTAGAATGCAAAACAGTTGTGGGATTACTATGCGAAAACAGTCGTCATCCATTTTGGACGGGAAACGCGCGACGAAAAAAAAGAGAGAGAAATGAACCCGGGGGAGCGAGAGCCAGAGCGATTTCAAATGCGTTTCGGCCTTTTTACCGCGCGAAATTCCGTTGAGGCGCGCCCCGATTGTTGGCGGCTTTTATAAACTCGCGGCCGATTTGCATAGCCGCGGGAGAAATGTATTGTAATTGTTGCATTACTTTAACCTGCATTATATACTTTTTTTTTCTTGATAATTATACGAAAAAAAAAGGAACCGTTTCGAGTCGACAAGTGATACTTTAGGATCGCGAAAAACGGACATTATTACAGAATTTAAATGCCATAATTTTACAATCCCATATTAAAAAATCGTATAGGAGAATATTTTAATATAAGGAACAGTTACACTTATCTTCTATAAAAAACAATGGACAAATTCTTATTCACGCGTTAAAATATCTTAGGCTAAATTAAATAGATAAACGTCAGGATAATTTTACCACAAGCATAACTTATTTCTTGCATATATCCATTACCATGATGTACAAGACCCATAATTATAGCTTTCTCGTCATTTGTAATAACACGATGAAAATATTCAGAGGAGGTGAAAAAGAATTTTATACTTTGCGCCCAGAAACATTTTTCAATCGCAACTCGATTCATCCCAAGCGATCAACATAAGAAGCGAGCTTGCACCAGCTCGAAGTTAAAGGCAAGGCAGCGAAAGCTTCCTCTCGCTCCTCTTTTCCTTTAATGCCAGGAATAAACGAATAGGCCCGTGTGTCTGTTGCAGCATTGTGTTAGCGTGGCCGGCGGTGGCGGCGGCGGCAGTGTCGCCGGAAGTGATTCGGGTCCTTCGGATTACCCGCCAAGCGCTGCTGCAGCGCGTAGCAGGGAGGCGGCGGCGGCGGCGCTGCACGCGGCAAGGACCCTGTTGGGCGCGGGGGTGGCTAACCCTTGCTCGCCCACCCCCGAGCCGCCCTTCTGGAAGATGCCACACAAAGGTCAGTATCACCGCTGATTTACTTTCTTTTATATATATATATATTACACACTTTTCTTTATATGCCCGCGGATGCCTGCCTCTCTATATGTATAATATTATCAACGATGCTTTTAGAGCGCTGTTTATTGAATATTTCTGAGTGTATGGATGATCATATTTAGTTTTGTAAGACTTGTATTTTATATGAGAAACGGATAGTCGAAATGATTGGTATCCGACGGTAAGCGCTGCTGATATTCTTTACTATACCTATATTGTGGAAAGGTATACAGATTTTATTTAATTGAATTCAGATGTATTAAAGAGGAATGACAGTTTTAAATTTATTCAAAGTCAATAATTCTATGATTACAATTACTGAGGCAATTCGTTAAAGTTATAAACTTTTATTATTATTATTAAAATATCATTAATATATAATGTTGATTAATTATAGTAACGATAATTAATTGGTTTAGTTGAATTCGATGTTTGCTTATTTTATCAAACACAATTAGTGGATGAAAATAAATTATTGTAAACAATTATATCGATTTTCTGAAATTTGAATAAGTGAAAATCTAGTTAACATAAAACTTATATAAATTCTTATATTAGATTATAAAAATAACATACAGCGTTTTAATAACTCTATTTATATTTACTTTATTGTCAAAACTGTTGTAATTATTTAGATATATAATTAAATCGCATAGCGAAGATAAATTCATTTACTCAAATTTAAAAGAATGATTTCTAAATAGGAAGTGTGAATATTTCAATACAAGGTGTCATCTTATACGACTACATGCGGTTAAACCATGTACTAACCCAACCCATTTTTTGCATAAAAGGAAAACATACGAATCTTACACGATTGTTTAAAGAACAAAAGATTATTTAATTTTAAAAAATTGACTCCGTAATTAACTGGGAAGTCGAATAAGAATACAAGATGTTTGACGCCGATGTCTTACGATACACCACATTGCTACTTGAATATAATTTATATGTTAGATAATACTCAGATAGGTTGAAAATGAATAAAGGGATGAAAATAAATTCGTTAAAAATAACAAAATTTTGGATACTGGTGTACTTCGTCTATGAATTTTTTATCATCTAGCAAAGTCTCTAATAAATATTTCAATGACACTTTCAATAATATCTGTTCCGGAAACATTCTCTCACTATGAAACAGAACTTTTTGAAGGTGTCATTCAAATATTTACTTGAAACTTTATCAGTAGGTACAATATTTTTTTAATTAGTACTTCTCGATCCGATCGTTTCCCAAAGTTTAATTTCGAATAAAAACAAAAGCCGCAGCATATAGAGAAAAGCTTGAAAAAAAATCTTCGCAAAGTCCATATTCAGAGATAAAAACGAGACTAATGTGTGCAGTATCCACAGCGATCTATAAAAGCCATCGTGAATCTAATGGGACAGCTTATACTCGCTCGCGTTTAAAAACGGCAAACCTCAGCCTCATCGTCGGCTTGCGGTCTAAGAAATTAGCTCGTAATTTACGAGGCACAAAACTGCGGCAACGGCGGCAACGGCCGGCGGCTCTCGCATTTCTTGCATGTAAGCCCTGACGGTGGGGCAGAGAAAAAAGCAGCCTCGGCGCTGGTAAATCTTTAAGGGGGAACGAAAGACGCCTGCAGTTACATAAGTAGATAAACACACACGTACACATGCGCGCGCACATATACACGTGCATAGAGACGCATATACAGAGAGAGAGAGTAGTTTGCTCGGCTCGTTCGTTCGCTTCGGGGGCTTGCGGTTACCCCCTAAGTTAGCCCGTAACCCTACTCGCTTTTGCTTGGCTTCTGTCGGGCCAACAGCCCCTCGTTGTTTTCCTCCACACACACACACACACGCGCGTATTCGCACACGATACGTGTAGAAAGTCCCGTGACCCGGGGGGGTTGCGCACCTTGTCACCTCGCGACACGTCGAAAACACCCGCGCGCGCGCCTGCCTGCCCCCTCCCCTCCCTCCCTCCCCACTGCAACGGCTTACATGCATTCGAGAGCTGAACCCTATACTGTATTGTATATGAGCGAGCGGCGAAAGTCTTGCGTTTCGCGCACGGGGAGCGAGCTATCTGACTCTTTGAATATTATTATGTCGTTAAGAGTGGATTTTCGTCGCCGTGGCTAAACGGAGGGAGGAATGAACGTGCGCGATGCAAACCAATCGTATATGCAGTTCGAATTCGAATGGGGATTTGCGTGGACTCGGCGTGACATACTCTTTTTCCTGCTTATCCACTGTCCAAATATTGTTGCTTATGTATATATTACTTTCTAATGGTTTGTTGTATGTGTGCCTTCGTTCGTGATATCGAGGAAGTTATAATGTAACTTTGCACGACAAATTATGATTGATCACGCCTACGAGAATAATGTTAACTGATGTGTTGGAATTATGAATTTTTTTTGCTTTTATTGAATGATCGTGTATATACACGTTTTTTCTATTTCATTAACTCCTTTTTACCGGATAATGTACATATACTGTTTAATATTCATTAGCTCGCGGTCTTTTATGAATCAATCGTACACGAAAATCATACACGGTTTATAATTTGCGGATGATGTTAAATAGGCTTGATATAAACGTTTGACAATTTAAGAATGCATGTATATTGTAGACGAAACATCTTGACACGTTTTAATAATAAATATACGAGTCATGTAACATAATAATAGGGTTCACGGTAAACATTCTCTCAAAATGGCCTTAACCGATTTTTCTCCAAGACACATTTAAAAAGAAAAAGCCACTTTGAAATGGCATCCTCGACGCGTAAATTTGACGCACTGAGCATATAAACCCTCATTCCATCAATTCGAGCCAATATATGTATATATACAATAAAACGCGAGGCTGGCGCGCGGCAGAGTCGGTGCAGCGGTGCGGTGCGGATGGCGCCTGCCTCGAGGATATCGCGTTACTAGTATGCCGCGATGCCCATAATACGGGTTATACAGCTAACATTATAAGAATAAGCTTCCCCCCTCGATTACGCCCTCTTTTTCACCTTCGATTTTCCTCTCGCTCTCTCTCTCTCTCTCTCTCTCTCTCTCTCTCTCACACACATACACATAGGAGCGATCCGACGCATGTGCGCTCTCTACATACAAAAGTCGAATAGAAGGTATAAATGTATACGGGAGAGAAAGGAGAATAAAGTCTTTTCTTTGAGCGTGCATATAAGCCAGCTTTCTCGCTCACTCCCTTTGTGTGTAATACACATGTGAGCGGTAGGTGTATCGGAGCCTCGCTCCTCCCGAATCAAACGGTCCCGATTCAAGAGGCACTTTTTTTTCTTCGTCGTTGTTGTCGCTGCCACGTCGCCTCGCTCTACACGAGATTTGTGTCAATGATTCGCTGCATACGAGCGGAGGTGCGCGCCAAGCTGACGCTTTGTGCCTTGTGTGTGTCTGCTATTATGGAGGAGAAGAAAAGAGAGGGATGACGCGGTTCGCTCTTATTATATACGTTTTGGAGGAAAATGTGCGTTCGCGCGTTGAGAGCAGGGACAAAGTACTGCGCGAGACGATGCGATGGTATACGTATACACACAGGCGAGATTGGAGTTAGATAGAGAGGAAGATGCTCCTAGCATATGATAGATGCTGGTACCGCCGGTTGCAGAGATGTGATGCCGAGGGAATGATTTGGGAAGATGTGTCTTATAGGAAGCGAGAAAAGTATGTTTTTCGTCGATATATTGTCGGTTCCGTATATATAAAAAGCTGGGAACTCAGAATCTCGTTTAAATAGGTGATAAATCGCAAATGCCCAATTGTTTTTCCTTTAACTTTATTCCTTTGCAAGTGTTTACGTAAATAAAATTAATGACACTGCTTTAAAGACGAGAGAAAATAAAAATGGACTTCCACGAGACTTATCACCCCTTATTGAGCTAAATATTTGAGATATCAACTTTCTTAAGCCGGATTCTGAGATGTCACGCGTAAAAAAATACCTTATTGTGGTCAAAATCCTGCTCGAGATCTGTGGCCGTATGTTGCCCGCAAGAGGAAAAAAATCATCTCCCATGTATCGCTGATATATAGCCACAGAGCAATGCCCATATATCTTATCCATATATATTGAGTAGACTGATACACATATGTGGCACTTTGAATAAACATACAATGGAACAAGTTCAAATTATGACACTTAAAATCATCAAGGATTTTTTAAATTTTCAGTATGACTGAGGTATGGGCACGGGTTTCAAGGAATATATTGGCCACATTATATATATTTACACGCGGGTCCCTTTTTTCAGCGCCATTTTGAGATAGCGCCCTTTTATATACGGAATCGGCGTAATACACTTTTGCTATAGAGGACAATAAATTTTCTTTACAAACATAACGCTATATTAAAAAGGTTTCGTATACACACATCATAGCATGAACATGCAACAGTGTATGAAAAAATCATTCCGCGCATAAATTACCTCCTTAAAAAAAACAATTCAACTTGGCATTCAGCTTCAACAGCACGCGCAGTAGCAGCCTCTCGTGGACCCTAAATTCTCTCGGTGCTAAAAATATACACAGTCTCTCGCAGCTTCGCGCAACACACACACACACACACACACACACACAGTCGCCATCCATTTCTCTAAAAGGAGGAAAGCGAAAAAAATGCAATTTTTCGCTCCCTAATATTTTCCGCTTCTCTGCGCACTGTTGCTCGCAGTATAACCGTACACCCAGGCACATGCACACACATACACACACATACACGCACACATGGGG
>UELV01096653.1:0-14682 GCA_900490015.1 Megastigmus stigmatizans | reverse complement strand
AAAATATATTTTGGTCTTCAGTAAAATTAAAACTAGTCGAAACAAATTTTATACCGAGAATGAATGTTTACAGCCAATGAATTATTCGTCGTCCTCGCCTGGTAATTACGGAGGACCACCAGGTTCGAGCGGACCACCAGGACCAGGCACGCCTATAATGCCGAGTCCGCAAGACAGTAGTAATAGCGGCGGCGAGAACATGTACACGATGATGAAACCAGTACCTGGAGGAAATATGCCTGGCGTAAGATACCAAAATTAAACTAAAAACTTGAACACTTACGAATATATAGTATTCCTTTAAATAATTTTTGACAGTCTGTGCAATTGTATCTTTATACGCTCGTGTGTGAAACGCTTTTTTGGCGAAAATATAGCACTTCATGCACATAAAAAGGTACTTCACGCACTTTCTGTACGCGTTGACTGACAAAAACTTTTTTGATACTCGAACGTTCGCAATACGTGAAGTAACCCTTTATACCCTTGTACTGAAAGTATTAAAATATTCAAACAACGTGCATAGACAATTTTTCGCACACATGCGTACTGAATTGTTAAACGAATGTACTGTTTTTAAAGCTTTGTGCTGATCTTTAGAAAATTAACAAAGTGTGATACTATATAAAATTATAGGACTTCCCGATGAGCGGTGGACCTGAGGGTGGACCGATGGGTCCAATGGGTCCTAATACGATGGGTCCAGTCCTGAACGGCGACGGTCTCGACGGCATGAAGAATTCGCCAGCCAATGGCGGTCCTGGCACACCACGTGAGGACAGCGGCAGTGGAATGGGCGACTATAATCTCGGTGGCTTCGGTGGGCCCGGCGAGAACGTGAGTATTCACGATTTCATGCAATAACCAAAAGAAGATCGTGGCTCTTTTCTCTTTTCTCTTTTTATTTTTTGTTTAATCCTCGTTATTTACTTCTCTTAATCCCAAAATAAATTTTATTTTATTTTTTTTAGTAGTACTATCTGCCTTAGATGATTGCAGATTGCTCTATTTTTTTATATTATGACGCTTTGTTTTGCACGTTCACTTTGTCTCATTGTCAGCTTTCGGTATATACGTACTTTCTTCGAGGTTCTTGTAAGTTTATCATTCGGTGGGGGTTTTCTGTTTATATGTTATTTCATTCTTATCTCTTTTTTTTTTTGACTTAACTATGCGCATCAATACTTACTGCTATTGTATTCGCGCTACCTTACATCAAATGTGCCTCAGAGTCAAAGAAAATTTTTTTTGCAATTGCAAATCTTTCCAAGAATTTGATTTATTCTTTTTATAATTACTGTCATTAAAAGAATCAAATATCCCGAGAAAAAGACGGAGATTTCACATGTAGTTATTAAATTAAAATACTTTTTTCCAGTCATTATTAAATTATGCTATTTTAAAGCTATATTTTCTTTGATTCGTGGTATTTTTCTTCATTACAACTCAAGCTCTTGAGTTGTATTTTGCTCGCTATCTTGAACTCTTGGAAGTTTCCAAAAGTAATGCTTAATTACGCAGTTTGAAATAAAAATAACATTTGAATAAATTGTTCAAGTTTATTTATAGACTTTTAAAAACGCGATCAAGTCCAGTATTATCGACTAAATAAACAAAAAATTGTTTGAACACATACATTTTTAAATTTTATTATTCAAATCCTTTTTGTTTACTATTATTTTTACGATTGTAATTAAGTACAAAGACTATACTGGAGCATAATATTATATTTTTATAAATAGATTTTTGAAACTATATTTAGTGCGTTTGATAATCAAAATTTCTGTTTTTTATTGTAATATTGATAAAATAATTTTGTAGCTCTCAGTAAAGCATATCATGTCGGTAATGATCGACTTGATCGCGTCTTCTTGTTTAAAAAGTCATTCCAATCGCAGTCTTTTCGGTTTATGGGACATAGAAATAAATAACGCGTTGTAAAGGCATTGAAATTTTTACATATTTTTTGAACATTTATGACTTAATCATTAAACTTATCGCAGCTTCGAGCTCGTAAGCAAGGAGAGTTTTTAATCGCATAAATTGCATGTTTCTCTGTTGTCGACAGTTTTTTTAAATGAATCGCAACCAGGACGCAACTTGCGGAGGACACGTCCGTAGAAAACGAAAAATTGCAGGAACAGTGAGAGATAGAAAATGATAGAGAGAATGAAAGGGATATTGGGAGAGTAAGAAAATAAAAACGGTCCAAGTCCAATAGCATAAAACGAGCAAACAGACGAGCGAGAGTCGTTCCCTTTTTTAATAATTGTTGTCGCGTATTTCGATGAACGAATGAAAGAAACATCTCATAATACTTATTATTGCATTTGTTGTCAGTTGCACCTGCCCGCATTAAGATTAGGTTAGGTTAAATCTTTTTTTACTACGCAGGATTTTTTATCGATTTTTATAGTTAATTCAATTTGCCACTATAGCCATACGACACCATGTATTGTGCTTTACTAATGCTCATGAGGTCGCAACCTAGGTTTTAACATCTACTTTTTGTCGGTTTTCTTTATTTTATTTTATTTTATCTGATCCTTTTTGACATTCGTAAATTGATTCATTAAGAATCTACAAAACAGTTTATTTTCAATTTCTATTTTCATATTTGTGTTAAATGTGCTAGAAACACTTAATGTAAGTTGTAGTACCTAATGCTTGATGTATAAATCTTGAGGATTATCTAAAGTATCTATTTTAATTAATACTAATAGGTCAAAAAGGATCAGAATTACAAATTTCATGTTTTTTATTGTCACTAGCTTAGATCGTGCTTAGTTTATCGTATGGAATCTAGGCTTTAATTTATATTTATTTGAGAAGACTTAGAGACATAAGCTAAGGTGCCTGGTAAATAAAAAGGCTGTTACTCGTGACTGTTTAATCTACTATGATTAGGCCGCATAATTTTTTTTAATCTGTCTTTCCCTCTTTAAAATGATAAGAAAACGTTCTCCGTTTCTTCTTTCTTTCTAGAAGCATAATGTAATGATACGAAAAGAGAAGCCATATTTTTTCAATTTACATTTCGAACCAAAAGATTGTCGCTATTCTTGCCAAACTAAAAACTTAGTCTCCTCTGGAAGGAAAAGAAACAAAAATAAGCATAACCAAGTGCAACGCTAGACACTGTTTGCTCAAAATAATTTGCCTATACGAGTGAAAATCGAATGGCAAACCGCCACAACAGCTTTTTTTATCAAGTATTTTATGACAAACGTTGTAATTAGTTCTGAATTTTTTTACAAAATCTACATCATTCAATGAATGTGGGCCACAATTAGAATTTTAAAAATCTTTCCTTTTGATATAATTTTACAGTATTTCTAACGTTTTAATTATTGTTACATGAAAAAATAATCTTTAAGCATAATTGTACTCAAAACTCAGCTAAATTTTCTAAATTAACTTCTGTAGTATTTATTATTACTTTTTAAAATTGGTTTTTAATTGATATTAAAGTATTAAAATTAGTTTATAAGTAGACAGAACTTTTCGGTTCCTATTATAAATATTTATTACTTTCGCTGCGTCTTTTGGATAAGTGTCAGTGGTAAACAGCTGTTTAATGCGATTTGCCGCTCGATAACAGTTTACTTTTTTCTAAAGTATAAGATGAATGCTCTATATATACGACATGAAAACTGATGTATATAGAAACGTTATTATTTTTTATATGGATATAAGGACGTAGGCAGTATGAGTACTGAACCTAAACAAGATTGAGTGAGTGTAAGTAATTACAAAGAGGATGAAGGAAATGTTGAGAAAGTCCGTGGGGGATGTTTCAATGAAGGATTTCTCGATTTTAAAAAAACGAATAAATATATTATACATACATTAAACGAAGAAGTCCATCCGTCCGCAGGTGGTTATAGGTCAGTACTGGACTATGCTATGCTGCTATTAGTTACTTTAACTTTTTGAGAATAGCCTGATGATGATGATAATGATAATGATTATTATGATGATGATGATGACTATGATGATTACGATGATTATAAGAACGACTAATCGACGATTGATATATGAACTTGTAAACCGCGAAAAACAATAACAAAAAACGATCGCGCAAACGACACGCCACTTATACACTTTTTCCACTTGTCGTGAGATAAGTTAACCTTTAAACTTTATGGTGCTGATAATCGTATAAATGCTTACGGTTTTTCTTTTATTTTTCTAAGGCTCAAGGATTATCGTATAGGTTTACGAGACTGAGTGTATTTTGTTTATATTTATATACACGTATATATTTACTTTTACTCTACGTATAGGATGGAAAAAGGTTTACTTGGCTTGCCGACGATGCGCGTAGTGGATAATGAAAGGAAAAAAAAAATATAAACTTAGTAATTTAAAACGCGTCGGCATCGTGTACTCGATACCGAAAAGGTACTCTTTAGGTTCCAAGGTTCGTGCTTTATTGATCGAGAACCTGTGCTTTAAAAGCTTTGAAGTCGAGAATCGATTTGAAAAAAAAAAAAAAAAACAATTGTCTTGCCAGTCAATCTCTTGCCATTTTATGTTCAGTACGGATTTTCAGTGTGCATTGTTCGAATGCAAAATCATTAGTAAGCAATAATTTATCTCTTGCCACAGAAATACGCACCTTGGTACCTTTACCGTTTCTTTTACTTGCTTTTTTTTATACATAAATGATTTTTTACTTGAGTACTCCCACGTTGTAAAGTTATACTATATGCCTGGTAAAATATGATAACAAATATATATGCCTATGCCAAGGGAGAGATCGAGACAATAAATGTAATCCTGTTACACTGAGAATATTGCGTTTTTCTTTTTATTTATAAAAACCGAACCCGCAGGGTGCTTGGCTACCGGACTATTTATACATGACTACTTGCCGGTATCTTTGTCGGTTAATGCTATTAATCGTTTCAAAAGTGCACAGTTTTTCATTAAATTCTTGTAATTTCACTTCTCGACTGCACAGACAACTAACGTATTTCGTTTTTTTATTCTTCACATTCAAATAAGAAAAAAAAACAATTTAAGGCGAAAATATTGACTACTTTACCGACTGAGTAATAATTTTACAATTTCCCTACTGGAGTCTTGTGAAAATAGATATTAAAAAATGACAATCTATTGAGAAAACTAATACTCTTATGTTTGAAAACATAATAACTACTTCTAAGTCAGTCGGTAAAACAGTAAATACATTTTTACTTGTATGTTTTTAATCTATGTTTAATTTTGACTAACACAAAAATTTCTTTACTTTTCAAAAATCTCAATAATAGATTAGTACTGGTATGTAATGTGTGATAGTTACTTTGTTAAGAAATGCAAAGCTTGTCTGTGCGACACTTGAAAATACTTTCGAACGTTAAGTTGCAAAATTTCAAAAAGTGTATTCAAATTTGACAAGAAAAAGGTTCTGGTAGCTGTATATAGTACTGGCCTGTACTGACCTGTAGCACATGGATGCGTGAGCCAATAACAAAAAAATAAGCAAAATGCTATTGCGGACTGCTTGCGTAATGAGAAATCTCGTCTATAATACGTATATTTTTTGCATTCAAATAATAATTCGAGAAATTTTTTTCAATTTTAACAATCGCGAGGTGAGTGTAGTACGTGTGCACGGGGGGCAGACGAGAGAGAGAGAGAGAGAGAGAGAGTGAGCGAAAAAGCTTGCAAATAACTTTTCTATTTCGTAACAACAAATGATAATTTTTTTCGTAATTCAATTTATTTTTGAAACATTTTTACATTATATGCAAAGTTCATTTGGACGTCCATGTGTTGTGGGTCAGAGCACCCTGATTCAGAAAATATCGTCGTTTCTTTTCACATTCACACACATCCCTATTGATCCTTGTTCATTCTTACAATCCACATACAAAAAAAGTTAGTAATAAATAGAAAATATTGTACGCGTGTTTATTTATTTTATTTTTTTTTATTTTTTTTTTTATTTTTTTTTATAATTTGCGTCTTCTTTCAAGCCCCGCCAAAGCACAGCCGCCGCAGTGCGCCTGGGCCTACAAAAAATTACACATTTGTATATGTGGTATTATCGAAAGAAAAAAAGATAAACGGTGTTGGAACGATTATTCGAAAGTCACTTAAAGTCGATAATTCTCGTTGAAAAAGGAGCATACTTTTCGCTGTCTTATTTTTGCATATATTTGTGTAACTATTTTTTCGTTTGTAGACATTTGAAATTTTACGTTTGAATGTTTTATCGTACCCTTAAAAAAAGAATTTTCATTTAGTATGTAGTAAAAGCGCACTCATTTTGCATTGTATTAATGATGTTCCTTTATTTTTATTTACAAGTTTTTAATGTTTGCAATTATGGTAAATGCGACTTCTTATTTTCATGGAAGGAATAACTTAGTCTACTGTAAATAAACCCTTCATAGATGTTTAATTAAAGGAACGTTTATCGATTGAGAAATTTAATTAAAAAAAAGGAAATAAAAAGTTGATGAACAAATTTTTATTTAACTATTGGTAATTGCTCAGTCGATAACTTCACACTCTTGCACTTTGTAAAATTATAATTTGTAATTTTAGAGGATAGTAGCTTTTTTTTTATTTCATGCTTTTAATGGTAGCATTAGGATTCATTTAGATTATCGATTATCGATTTCGTTTTCCAACACCAATGTCACCAGCATTCAATTTAAGATCTAAACTTCAATCCTACAGACGTCAAAGCAATACCGAAATACTAATTTACCGATTGAGTTCTATAAATAATCGATTTTATAGAAAGTCTAAATTAAATATCAAATAAAGATTTAAAAAATTAAATAAAGTAATTGAACTTTGGTTATTACAAATTTTATGAACTATTTGGATAAAAGTTCTGAATTAATGGTCGGAAATATCCTATCCTACCTTACAGTCATAGTCGGCAAATTCTTTGAAAAAAAAAAAAAAAAAACCCTATTAGCACCTCGGTAACAATATAAACATCATGTGATACTACTTTCATAACATTCGATCCATTATTCGCAGAGATTTTTGTTTTTGAAAATTAGGGGGACAAGAGTCTCTGTAAAATACGAACGAATTTTTCGAGGACAAAAATCTCTGTGAATTGTGGATAAAATTTCTTGAAATTGGAACTACGTAATATTTAAATCATTACCGAAGTAGTGACAGAGTTTTTTTTCCAATACTTAGACCACTAAGTATTTTTTTAAATTTCGTTAAATGCCAAAACCGGTAAGGTAGGAATCTTTCCGACCATATTACAGCCCCAGGGGTCAATTAAGATTTTAAATTTCTCTTCCTACATTTTACCGACCGAGAAGTAAGTAATTCATATTAATTAAAAAAATACTTGAAATTATACAAATCTCAAATATAAGTGCACTTCGTCTAGGAATTAGCTATCATCTGGTAAAATTTCAAGTAAATCTTTCAATGTCACATTCAATAATTCTTGTTTCCAAATGGGTGAATTTCTTTGGTATAAGAATTTTTGAAGGTGTCATTATAATATTCACTTGAAACTGTGTCAGATGATAGATAATTCCAAGGCGAAGTGTACCTGAATTTGGAATTTACACAATTTCAACTATTTATTCAGTTATAACTAAATAAAGAGGCTCCAGTGGGTAAAACAGTTTAGTGGTAACGGTAGGACTTTAAGACACCCCTTTAAGAAGGTTTTATTTAAACAGTGACTTATAAAAAAACTACACTTAAATTTTCAACCAATAATCCCCATCTTAAAAAAAGAGTGGAATTTAATTTTAATTTTATATTGAAGTAATAATTAACGTTATCTTAACTTTATTTAAATAATTTTGCACTCAATGTATAATTTTTATGAAACGATTCTTATTGCCTAATATTTAAACGCTTTTAACTCGATCGGTAAATTCGACTTTTTACAAACTCGCACGTTAAAGGGATACACTTGCATTACACAAAAAAATGATCTTATCTATCAAATACTGATTAATTGACTTTAATTAATACAATTTTAAAGAATGCCAATTCATTTGCACTTCATAACTTATGTACAATTATTACTTAAACTATATAGACTGTCGGTAAAACAGTTTCATTTCAACGTATCTCGGTTGAATGCTGCAACATTTCGATAATAACAGAGAAAGAAAAAAGAGCAACTTGTGCAAAAGCGAAGCATGAGCCCCGTTGGTCACATAACACACACAAAAGACAGACGGGGTTCGGTCCGAGAGGCGGCTGTTGTAACCGGCCTGGTTATTGGTTGGTTCGCAGGATCAGAACGAGTCGGCAGCCATACTCAAGATCAAGGAGAGCATGCAGGAGGAAGCCAAGAGGTTTGAAAAGGACTCGGATCATCCTGATTTTTACATGCAATAATGGCCTCGTATTGGCCAATCAGTTCGGATCGACCTCGGGAGAGCGAAAGATAGAGAAAAAGAGAGAGAGAGAGACCAAATTTCACAAACTCGCAGCGAGGTTGGCGATTTTTTAATCAAAGATCAATTGATCGAGAGCAAACGAATGAACTTTCTTGCTCTTTAACCGCGTGAACAAGTCGTCGAACCGCTTCACAGTCGATGACTTTAGAGAAATGAAAATCAAGCCCAAAAGCGAGTCATTCCTTCGGCCTCCTTTTCGCGAAAACTGAAGCAGTAAATTAAATTTAAAAAAAAACCAGCAGTGTATCGAATAAAATGATAGGGAAAGTTACCCGTCATGTTTAATTTTTATTTCAATTTTCGACGCGGAAGTTTACACGGATAAGTAAGGAAAAAAGAAAAGATTTTATAAGGCCGTCGTTCTTTACTTTTTTTTAAAAGTTTCTCAATTAGAAAATATGAATATTCATTCTATTTTAAGACTTAAGAATAAAGAAAAATATATAAACTATTGACTTGAAACGTGAATGTACACCAATTTTTGGAATTGACTTCGTTTGAAAATTTCAAAGATAAAGTTGTTGCAGATGGCGCCATGTTTTGTTCTTCATTGCAAACCTAAAAAATTGTATAGATTTTTATCAAAAGATTATATTAACTTGATGTAAGTTCGGTTACAACGTGATAATTAAGATAGCGAACAGAATTTCCTAGATTGTGCGCTGTAAACTGTTAAAGCGCCATCTGTAGCCGTTTCTAATCTCAATTTTCAAACTGAGCCGATGTTTTGCAATTGAAAATTTTAACAAGTGATATTTGTAAGTCAGAGCCGTTCAATGAATGTATATGTGATTATAGTTATGCGATTGCATATCGAAAAACAAATTAATTCTTTGGATCCGACAAAAGTAAAAACGTTGAATACGAATTCAAAAATTTTCATAGTTACATGGCATTTTTTATAATTTGACTAACTCGAGCAATTATGTTCATTCAACAATCAAGAAACAATGGAATTTGTGAAATATCTAAATATATTCATTTCTGAACAAGTCTCAGATTGATTTCTAAAAAATATAATCCTCTTATAACAAGTAGAATTCTGCTTACATTAACCTTCTGACAGCCGGCATTTTTCTTAAGTTTCTTAAGTAATAATATATATAGGCCGATCATGGAATGATGCCATATGGCGTCATGGCGGCTAGCGGTGGTAAAGGGAAATTTTCAAAATTTTTATATCAACAAAGAAAGTTTTCTAAGGGTTTTGAGTGTTGCTGAGAACGATTTTGATACTTATTTTGATCAAAAATTGGCCATTTTTATCAATTTTGGGGTCAATTCTGACTAGTGATAATACATAGAATTACATACGATATTTTTAAAATTGTGGTCTGCCATCTTGAATTCGCCATCTTGGAATTGCAAAAATTGAAATTCTGGTTACATATTTGTGCTCAGCAACCTCAAAAATCCCGAGTAAGAAATTTCAAGCAAAATTATTGCATGACGCCAAATGGCCTCATCCCGGCTGTCAGAAAGTTAAAAAGAATCGTACGAACTGTGAAAACATCATTTTTCATCACTGAGATTCTTGTTTTCCCTGTAAACAGGATTTCGTTAAGCGATTGTATTAAATATCAAAAGCAATCCTTTTGAGTCAAAAGGAATCGCTTTTTAAAACTTATAAATCGATCAAAGATGTATTGCAAAGCGATTGTAAAGCAGAGTCGAATAATGTGTGGAATATGGAGAATGTTCGGCCAGTGAGCGTAAATACCGCGTTAGACAATTTTGAGGCAGTGTTACGTCCCTAATATAGAACGAGAAACTATCCCGCTGAAAATTTCCAGGAAAAAAGTAACTGAATTACTTATTTCCCAGCTGTGGAAACTACTACTATTATATGTTTCCTTGTATTAAATTTATATTTAAACAGATAGATTACGTTGTGAATATATATTATTATTGTCTTATTTTTTTTTCAAAATTAATAAAGTTTATTTTTCGAAAATTCACTCGCACTGTTCTTTTGGAGATCGTACTATTTTGTTGACAAATTTCAGAGAATATTTAATCGAAAGAGATTATTTAAAGAGTAAAAGTTTAAGCAAATGTTTATATTAAAATTAAAAAAAAAATAGTGGGGATTCAATACTTTCAACGCCACTACACGTGACAGTGGTTTAGTGTAACTTAGTCTACTAAACGAATTCGTAGGTTATGTTACAAACGAATCATTTAGGGACATCCATAATGGCTTTGCAACGCACGAATCTTCATTTATTAATAATAATATTAATAATAATAATGATAATGATAGTAATAATTAGTAAGAAAAGTAAATATAAATATTGATAGTAATACTAATGATAATGTTACAGAAATGTGCAATTTTGTCGCTCCTCATATGTAAGATTTTTAACTATATTTTCTATTATTATTATTATTACTTCGAATCTTGTTATTATTTTTTTCCTAAGAAAGAGGCCACCTGGAAATTTTTGACGGGAGACACATTCCGCGTTCTATAATATTTTATTCCCTCTTCCCCCTGTAAGATAGTCAATCAAAATCAGTAATGCGATTATCGCGAGTATTAAATTCTGTAGACGTGATTCGATGATTTAACGCGAGGGTATGTTATAAAGGCGCGGGAATTTAAAAAAAAAATTTGCTGTGTACGTACGAATGCGCGGTTTTGAATGCGTTACATATATGATGCGCGACGTATGACGAGTCACGAAAAATGAAGAATTAATAGAATATGATAAGCTAAACTGGCCGGCGTGGACGTTGGCTGATCAGTGATTGGGACCTCGGAGATCGGTACCAAAGATTCCGGGATCAATTCCCATAGTAATAGTGTTTTTCCTGTTTACGATAAAGGATTAACAGTCTCGGGACAAAGTATTCATTTGTGACATGATCTTTTTCAAAGATTTTTGTTAATGAAATTGAACGAGAATGTAACTACAGGAATCGAACTAATGGGAATCGAACCCGGAACTTTTAAGGCCGAACTGCAGTGTTCCAATACTGTAGATCCCCAATGGCAAGGTAGAATTTGATAGAATTCGAGCCGCCGGACGAGTGTCAAATTACTATTTGAATTAAAGAATCGAGCGATTGACATCCGACGCTTATAATCGTGTGATTTAAAAATGCTTTTGTTTCGCGTTTTAAATAAAAAAAAAAAAGAAATTATTGGCACGCAGTTTAGTATACTTTATGTTATGTAACACGTAAAAAACCTCACAGATATATTTTTCACATTTGAGCGCGATTGACCCAATTCCTTATATATACATTATAAATATTATATTATAATTTTAATTATTGATTAGAGCTTATAATTAGTTCGTCGCATCAACCCCCTCCGAGAAGCGAGAAATATATATTTATTTACTTGTATCAATTACGCGTAGTTCGATTACTATATTGTACTAAAGTGGAATTTGGAGCGCAAAATCGCGAGTTTAAATTTTGTTTGTTTTTTTTTCGTGACGCACAGCTTGGCAAAGAGCGATTCGTTGTCTAAGTCACATCCGATAAAAGTTTTCGTATTATCGATACATTCTTTAATTAAATTATTTGATATGCTATTATTATATGAATGATCTCAGTTTCTACGTCAAGAAGAAAAAAAGTGGCATCAGCTTAACGGATTGTGAAAGAGTGCTACAACGCCTCTACCTTCCTGTATTCAAATTCTGAAGTTAGATTTAGAAGTTAATAAAAATCGACTCGATTTAGTCATCTTTCAGCATTGGACTAAAAAATAAAAAATATTTGATGAAAATTGTTAGACGCCGGTAAGGTCGAGTATTTCGGCCTCATTTTATATCCTCAATCAATTTTAATTAATCGAATTGATCTCCACACCTTTTTTGAACAATCATATCGACAAAGGGTATTACAAAGTTCTTTCTTAAATTTTAAGGTGCAATTTGCAATAGCAATCTCTTTTATCGGACGTTATTTTGTATATTCTCTCTATTACTTTTTGCCGAGCTATACGTGTATATATTTCGGGGGCATTAAAGCGGTATTACGAAACGGAGCATAAAAAAAAATGAAAAGTTATAATGTGAAAAGTCCCCCTGCACAATTGGACTATATAAAAACGACATTCGCTAACCGCTCCGGGCGAAAGTTTTTTTTTTTTTTTTTTACAAAAGAATAAATAAAAGTCTAGATGGCGGTACAGCGACGAAAATTCCCACGAGATGGTCGATCTCGTCGATCGAACTTATGTGCGGGGGATTTCCCCGTCCTCATGTTCCTTCGTACCAAATGCGGAAAAAAGTATAATAATAAATGAAGATAACGATAATTATTTTAAATGTAATAGTTATTAAGGTTAGGGCAAGGAAAAATAATGCGATTGAAGTTGATGCTAACTAACGATGAATTTATGGGGTTTTGAGAACTGGTTATCGTCGACTAGTGGTGTATGAAAATCGGTATTTTTATTGTTAATTTATAAAAAAGGAATAGATTTACCTGTATAGATTACTGTGCGAGATAAAGGTCTAGAGAACTATAAAACTTTATTGAGTAGAAATTGAGAAGCAACAACGAGAGATGAGAATGCTAGAGTTAAAAATACTTTATCATACATCACCAAGTCAGATAATGCAATACGCATTTTTCACATACCTTTACCATACAAAAATATAAAGCTCCACACTACAATTATAATGCGAAATAAGCGTAATTATTCTTCTCTGCGTTTCGTTATCAATTTATTTCTCAAAATGACTCAAAAAAAACATCGCAATCTGTTTTATCGACGAATCACGTTGGTGCGTAAGAAACCTTAGAAAGTATGTTGGTTGCACCAATAAATGATTACAAGCCCAATAAATCACCAGGATACAACATATTTTTAAGTCATTGAATAGCAAATAATTGATTAAAAAGAAAATAAAATCTATAAATGCAATTTAAACATGCTGAATTGGAAAACATACTTTTTTAATTTAGAAATCACGTAATTTGATTTAACTATCTATTTTATAAATACCAAAATAACCCAATTATTGGTTTTTATTAGCTATTTATTGGTGCATTGACGTATCGAAAATAAAGACAACTCTCATCTCGGTCGCTATTGGTTAAAATCGTGTATACGAGAACGAGGAGTGCAGAGAAACCGAAGACTATTGTGAAAATTGTAAAGGACTACCACGACAGCCCTTCTAAATGAAAATCTTGTACAGCGTGAAAACAGCACTGCGCGAGTGAAAAATTTAAAATAAAAAATGTGAATCCACGGTCGTGACTTTGTTGGCCAGCCACACAAAGGCAAAACGAGTAAATCGTCCTATAAGTTGCGCTTTCGATGTTACGTGGAAGTTATGTCGCGATCGTCGATCTTACTCCTGGATTCAGAATGCAATCGCTTCTGTTTTCTTAATTCATTCTTTTCGTTTTAACTTTTTTTTTTGTTTTTTTTTTTTCATTTATCTCGTCGTCGCCGTTACGTATACAATCATTGCGAGACTCGAATGGCAAAAAAAAGGCTCTGAAGAATGAAAAGCGCGCGCAACTCACGCATCTTTGAATTCATGCATAATTATCGACATAATTGTAGGTAATCTATACGAATATTAGCATCAGTATCATAAATCAATAGTTACAGATAATGAAATAAATGTCATCTATCCTACTACATTATTGTGTTTGTCATTCAATTATTGTACACCTACATCTGTACTTTCCCTGACCTTTATATAAATATAATTTGTTTTATTTAACTTATTTCGATTTAATAAAGCGGAATATACATTAATTACATATCAAGGTAAGTTATATTTTTATATGTCGCTTTTTTCTGCGATTTAATCGAGCTATGAAAATTTCGTAATTTGACTGAAATTAGGTATAAAGATTACAAAATTAAATAAGCATTAAATTAGCCAAGTTATTCTTGGCCTAAGATAAATTGAAAATAAAAATCTTATTAATTCTTTTTATAAAGAGTAAGGTAAAAGACCCAAAACGTGGACACTTGAAAAAGTAGCCTATTAGCCGGACAGTGTTAAACAGTCTTAAAAATTAAATCACCAGACTATGTAAAGTAAAAAAGAATCATAAAAAATAAAAAAGAAAGTACCTAGCTATAAGAAAAACGCATTATGTTTACAATTTCTAATGGAAATAATTATAAAAATACATATTTTTGTTGACCATTTCAGCTATACTTCTGAATGTAACAAATTGTTGAATTTTTTTCATTTCCGAAAAATATAGACTCATCATTATCAAGCATTATTTTTAATTTTAAAGTAATTGTGGCTGTAAGTTGCTTATTACTGTCTTGAAA
>UELV01096651.1:0-17069 GCA_900490015.1 Megastigmus stigmatizans | reverse complement strand
GAATTGGGATTTCAGATGTTGGCTTTTGAGACGATCTTTCATTTCCCACCTCAAATATCATTAAAAGATTGTGCAAAACTACCCTTATAACACAAAATGAGTCAGGGGTAGTTTTTTATTTCATACGTTTACCCTCTAAAAACGTTCTTAGTGGGGTGTCGCCCATTTGAATGAGGTTATTAATGATCCTTTAACAACTAATCTTTAATTTTCCCCCTCATAGATCATTTAAATATTGTGCTAAGAGTTGAATTTTCGAATATTCCATATTAAACCAATCATAAGGATAAGAAAACTTTACCGTTAAATATCTTAAAAAGTTCTTATTAAAGTTCCCTTGGGGTTAGAGGGCTGAATTTTTTTTTTAAATTCGTGTTTTTTTATTCTTTAAAAGATGACATAGGTTTCAAAGGTTCCCCATAGGGGGCCGATTTCCATATATCCATGGGCATCGTTCTTTAATGGGTGAAAGAATTTAACGAATATGCCTTTGTCTTTTGCTTCTTTTGTGGCTGAGTGGAATCGCGCTCGAGTATCTTCCTCCTAGCCTTCACTTATATTGTAAGAATTTATAATGAAGGAAAGGTTATAACGAATGTTCCCTTGCAACATAGAATTGTTATTTCGAATAAAAAAAATGATTGATAATACAAAATAAATATTCTCATGTTTTCTTTTGTATTAAATACTAAATTCTTAGATCCAGAATTAATTTGTATTATAACCGCAATTTTTATAAAAATAGTATTGCGAATTATGTATAGTCGAAAACGATTCTAAGAAGATTATAGTTTTCAATAGTTACTCTGTTATAGACACTTGTCAAAATTTGTTTCAATTCACGATACATTTCTTCTCTCATTACTCGAGACAGTTACAAATCCAGTTTATTAAATCGAATGACTCGTCGTAAAAAAATGCACACGCAGTTACAAGATACTTTCCTGGGTCTCAGATGGGTTTCTTCAATGACATCATTGAGTAGATGAATGAACTTTTAAAACGAGTTATCTCTTTCGGAAAAGGCTACAAGTATTTTAACTTTAACAAAACTGAATTATAAATTTCAGTGGCCTGTTTAAGGTTTTTCGATTTTTAATAAATTTAATGAAAAGTAATAAAATAATCATCTACCACTGAATGTTTGAGCATCAGCTATACAACCATGATGACGATGCTATATTTATATTTTTTATTTTATTATCTGAAATACAATCAAAGTGAAGTTTCTAATAAATTGGTACCTATTGTGATCCTAAGACTTTTTATTTATACTCACAGTCTTTGTCTAGATGGAAATATCTATGATAAAATCGCTTGCGATTTCATTAGATAACTAAATAAAACTAAAAACAATACCGCATCGTTTCTTATGTACCTCTTTGTACACCTTGTAATTTCCTCTCGACAATTTTGCACTATCCCATTCTTTACTTCGTCCGCATGCTTAGTGCTCGCCTCGCACATTCCAATTTGATTTCCTGATTTCCCGACAGTCCTCACCTCCGCGCGGACTATATATATATTATAGGGTAGAAGCTTCTAGCAATCTCCGAGCTCTCGCGGTTGCCCCCGCTTGTTCCCCTCAGTTTTCTTCATTACTTATTCGTTACTTATTCAAATTCAATTTTCTGCCTCGGTCCAATAAATCTTTCGCTCCCGTACCTCTCCTCTCTCTCGCTTTCAACGCTCTGCGACGTCGTCCTCATCGAAAATGCGCGTCACGCGTTTTTCTCTGCGAAACGACGAGTTTCACCACCGCCGTCGCTACTGCTGCTGTTCTTGCAGAGCATGAACGCGATCGATGTGCCATAGTTGCATCGCCAAGGCTTTTAACGGTGCTACGTTCGTAACGTTTGGTGTGTTGTGCGCGAGTATGTGTCTGTAGGCATATACTGCACATACACACGTGAGGGCATCGTTTGTTGAAAGAATTTTCACGGTTGGTGGGATGACAGTTTCGGACGTGATTCGATTGCCTCGATCGATGGAATAATCCCTGCCAAAGACAATCACGATCGCAGCAAAAGGCCGGCCCCGGTTTTTACAGCATAATTTTTGGCTAATGCAACTCATGCTGCTCGATTTCTATATTTAGTTTTGATAATTTATAAGCTACATGCCTTTCAATGATTATGATATTGCATATTGTTCAATTTAAATTGAATTCCTTTCGAGTTCAATACATCACTTTTGTTCGAGTACGCTGAATTTCAATTATTTACCATACACGTATTTACAGATTAGACGGAATCTTATTTTGAATGCCAAAAAGTGTTCATCTTATTTTTGAGGTAGTACGTCGCAGAGAGAAAAGTGCGATTAAAATTGAATCAATAGTGCTGCTGGTTATTTTTACGTGGGTCAAGTGGTGTGCCACTCCTGGCATGGCATGTATATAAAGAGTTATTTTTATTTTTCAGTAATTCTAGAAGATTCTTCTCACTAAATCTGAACGGTTGAAGAATCACTTCTTTTCAAGCGAAGGTGAGTTGCTGCGATGAAGTTAAAAGCTCTTGACCGATCCTTCATTACAAAAGAAGTGATAACTTTCAAATTGCTAAAGTATTTAGCTGGTCGAGGATTAAGTAACCTTTAACTCAATGAGAGTGTTTAGTCTCACAATTTATATTGATAAATTGAGAACTATACATATTTAAGTCCATGCTCGTGACCACAAGTCTTATGTTTCATTACTATGTTTTCCTTTCCTATTTTGTTCTCTCTGAAGTCTAATAGTGGATCAAATTTGATATATCATACATGTTATTTGTCGAAAAAATGAACCAAACTCGTAAGGTGTTACTCCTGTATCCTGTACATAGCGTACAGATGCGTGTTATTCAACACGTCTGCCTTTGTGTATATCGTTATAGTCTGTAATAGATGAAGTCAAATACTTCCCTAATCCTTACAGCCTTGAGTTACAGGCTTTCGCGGTTTTAATTGTATTCTTGCCGCGCGGAAGATCGTAAACACTTTGACGCATTGCACCGGAGGAAAATTTTACTTTCGCACAAATGAATGTTCTGTTCTGTTTGTGTGTTATTATTATATTTTTTCTATGAAGTCTTGATTCCACATGTGCTGCTTTTGTTGGTCCCTTATTTTGATATAATAATTGGGTACATTATCAATCAGATTAGGCTCTTAAAAACTTATATGAGATTAATTATAAATTAACAATGTTTGAGAATATCAATCATCCTAGTAAAGGTTTCTTGAAGTCACTCTATGAAAATGTTTCATTTAATTGTATTTAATGTATAAACTTCAGATAATTCGGTAAACCCTTACATTAACAAGTCGCAGTAACAGAATGGAGCTTGAGATAAAATAGTTGAGCAGTATGTTTTCCATCTTACAAGATATCACAGTATCCTTAATCAACTTTGTATTCAACAATCATTTCTAAAAAGCATTAATTGATGTTCTCTTAATCCTCGCTGCATTAACTGGGGTCCTTCAGAGACCCCACCTAGTCATCCTCGTAAATCAGAAATATGTTGATGGATTTAAACATATGTATACCAATTTTTAAATAAAACCCTTAACTGTATCCGATTTATAAGGACTAATTTTAGTGACCAAAATGAACTTAGTATAGTTAGAGTGAATGTTGAGAATCACTAACTTAAAAAATGTTATAGTTACTTACCTATTTGCTAACTTTAGAATTGCTCATAAACTAGCAAATCGGTTGATCAATTGAATGGCTATTATGTAGTACGTGCTTCATATTTAAAATTCACGATTCACTTTCTGCATTAGCACTGATTAACTTAATTAACAAAATATTCTGATAGAATGCTTAAAAGGACGATTGTAATTTAAATTTCTGGCTTTTTATCAGTATCATACGTTATCGGAGTGCCATTTCAATTCACATAGAATACATAAAACAATTAATCCTTTTTGGCTGCATCAATTTCAATTTTGAATTCATTTTTTCTCACGGAATCAATATCGACCGTTGGATACCCTCCTCGCGTTATGCTCCACTTTTTAGCCAGTAGAAAAATAATCACACCCCTCGGAATTCATGCGCGAAACCACAGCGGCAACCGAGCGAATCGACTACATCGGCATCCCCGAACGAGCGAGCGAACGAAAGAGCGAACGAACGAACGAACGCGAAGCAGCGGGTATAAAACAAAAGATTTATGCGGAAAGCAATGGGCGGATGGTTTGCCTCATCAGTGAAGCCGCTTTACATGATCTCCGCGCTTCTTGATGCAGCTGGAGCTGCGGATAGTGAGGCTGCAGCCCGTGGCCTCACTATTTTCAGCGGCCCCCTGGAGTGGCATCGATCGCTGTTAAATTATTTCTAGTGGTCTGTCCATACGCGCCCCCTAAGGCCGCAGCTGAGAAAACTGACCTACATCTTGCCACCTCTCGAGACGCCTCGCGCGATGTCACGCGGCTCTCTCTCTCTCTCTCTCTCTCTCTCTCTCTCTCTCTCTCTCAGCTCTTACTCTCCGCTGGTGAAGCGAGAAAACAGTTTCGTTAAGGGTGCAAGAAGGGTGCAAGAGCTCCAGTCTTGTTTTATCGATGTTTTCGTTTTTTAAAATTATCAAAACCTTGCAGCGTGTCCTTGTTATCTGGAGAAGGCGCTTTTTTGTGCTACTTGTATTTCTTGTTTAAAATGGATGAAGATTTTTATCAGCAAGATATGAAATATTTTTGTGGGCCGACAATTTAATCACAGCGTAAAATTTTGTATTGTGTGAACGGGATGTTTCTATCTTTCCGAGTGTATAGGTTTCGCAATCGAATTTACGTGACTTTTGTAGCTTGTTCTATTTTAATGAAGCTTTATTATAAAAGAAAGTCGACTAACGACATAGAAATTCCTATCTATGTGTTTAAGTGATACCCTATTTAGTGAGGCGATTAATTAAATAATGTAAGGACGTTAAAGTTATCTTACTTTAAATACAATCAAATTTAATTCTGAATTTTCTAGGTATCAACCATTTAAATAAATGTGAACTTATTCTATATTTGAATGAGATATTTTTATGACACATTTTCGTCTCATTAAATTCAGATTGTATCTACTGTACTAAATTTTACATATCAATTTTTTAACATTCAACGAATTATTATTCAATTTTCCGATTTTATATATCATTATTTATGATGATTGTATTCATAAATGAAAATACTGATAGTGTATTATAGTCAGTGCACTCCAATGTACGAAACCTTGATAATTTAATTTTTAATGAAATTGCTAATAAACCTTCACTTCCTACCTTCAAATTTAATATTTTTAATTGCTTTACTTTGCTCTATTCTTTCCACACTATTTCTATGGTTTATATCTGTATGAGCTTAATAAAGTTTCGCTTGGTGCTTATAGCGACAGGGTTAAGTGTTTCATAGCGGTAAACAATAATATCTGGATATTATCTTCCGCACTGGGTTTGCAGTGGCGATTTTTGTTCTCTGCATTCATCTATAAATAAACGCCACCACAGACATGGCCGTTCCGAAACTCAGCTGATGGACATCACTTTTAAACTCTTCCGTCAACTATTGATGAGAACTATGTGTTAACCAGTAAAAAAATACCATGAGTGTTGTCTTCTTGTTAGTGCTTAATAAACTGCAATATTCTAAATTTGTAAATTTAAATCTTAACTTTTCTTTTTAGTAAGGTTTTTAATCATCTATTAGTTAATTAAAAAACATAGAACCATGTGTGTTTCACGTCTATCGGCATTAGTGCGTTACTAGTATTTTAAATTTATACTTATTCAACGTTTATTTATTTATTTATTTATTTATTTATTTATTTATTTATTTATTTATTTATTTATTGACATTATACCGACCAAGGTCCTTTACATAATAATATATAATTGAATAATGATACAAATAAGACTAAAAACTAAAAGAAAGGGATTGCAAAGAATATTTGAAAGTCATGAGCGAGGTAATATCACAAATACCGTGGCAGAATGAAGAACGTTCCATTCTCTTTTCCATCTATTAACAGTTGAGTAAAAATCAAAATTAGAGCTACATATGACAAATACCTGTTTATAAATAAGTCACATATATCATTACATGGGACGAGATTAAGAATAATTTTAAACATAAATAAACAATCGTAGTAATGATGAAGAGAACAAATAGTGGGGATATTGCATAAAGAGTCTATTTCACTATAGTCGTGCTCGAATCTGCTCATTGGTTTGTTTATTTTATATGACAAATATTTTAAAAGTAGGATAATTCTGTGGCCGTCCTCTTTAAAAAACCGACCTGTCTTATAAATTTCTAGATAATGTAATCCACATGAGGAGTAAAAGACAATTTAGAATCAAACAAAACACCCAGATCCTTAATAACTTCCACTCGTGTAAGCATATATTCGTTAATATAATAATCACTCAGTAAATTGGCTTTGCTTTTGTAAACCGATATGACATTACACTTGTTTAAATTTAGTGGTAGCCAGCAAACGCGTCTAAATCACATTGCAATCTCATTGCATCCTCGAGTTTATACTTATGTAGATTTTAACATCATCTGCATAAAGTAATACATTTGCATTAAGCCGTAATAAACATCCATAGAGGTTCCAAAGTCTATCAATAAAAAAAAATAATACATTTGCAAAATTCATGTGTGTGGCAATATCATTTATTTACATGCAAAAAAGAAGAGGCCCAAGATGAAATCCTTGCGGTATACTCTTGATAAAACTGCAATTTTAGAAGATCCACAATTGTTTATTCTAACCGTTTGCAAACAGTTAGCCAAAAATGAGGCAATCACTGAATAAAGGTTCACACGCATACCAATGCTCCAGATATTAGAAAGCAGTCGTCTATGACTTACCCTATCAAAAGCCTTGGACATATCTGTATAAATAGCATCTATTTGTTGTGAAGCTTCAGCACTTCTGATAAGAAATCATTACATAATAATAAATTTGTGAGCGTGGAACGATCATTAAGAAAACCATGCTGCTAAATCGTGAGTTTCAACAAAAGTCTATCAGACAACTCGTTCGTTATAAATGCATCCAAGATCTTAGGAAGACAACATATAATATATAAAGGACAATAATTTTCAATTTTATGAATATGATAAATATAAGAGAATTTCTAGGATTTCGGGAAATTGCCTGACGATAAAATAAACTGGAATATTATCCGGTCCCGAATTTACATTATCATCCAAATTTTGTATTAAAGATCTCAAAGCGCATGGAGTTATCTGCAGGTAAAATCATCAGCAGGTTCAACGCTATTCACAGAGCCAAAATAGGATGTGAAAGGTTCGCTGTCTCCTGGTCATTGGTAGCTTTGAGATCTCCAAAGAAAGTGTTGGAAGGAATATTGGCATTCTTATTTAACTTTTTTACAAATGACCAAAAGGAACGAATATTCTTTTTTAAACTTAATTCTACAGTATTCATATAAGCGCAGTATTTTAAACGAGAAATTCTAATGCATAAGGCACGAAGACGCTTAAATTCAATATAATAAGAGTCTTACCCAGTAGACTTCCAACAACAATGTGATCGCTTTTGATTGTGTATCGCTTGAATAAGCTCGGCATTGTATTATTTAGGATACGAACTGGAATGCTGCTTCGTTAACGGAACGTGAAATTCTACGGAGTTATATAGAATAGCGTAAAATTTATCAATAACATTATTTACATCATTGCTGTCAAGAACAGCATCCCAGTTAGTATTCGATAAGTTACGCTTACTAACTAATGGTGAAAATGATAGAAGGTCTTCTGCTTTGATTTCCAAGAAATAAGCTGAATGATGAGAGTCCAGAGGTAATATATGTTCTCCAAGATCAATAGGTGATAAAACTCCCACAGGAGCAAATAGTAAATCCAGTGTATATCCTTTGACGGGATGCGGTGAAAGATATCGAACCAGATTAAACGACGAGTAAGTGCTACAAAGTAAGTCTGCACAGGATCTGAGATTAGGATTAACATATAGTCCGTAAGAGAGTACTTCAGAAGTTCTGAGCTCCAGATAATATTAGATAGATTACAATCACCAATAAAAATAAATGAGTGATCTCTATACTTTTCGAAAACCGATTCAGCACAGTGGACATGGTCTATAAATCGACTATATAAAGAGTTGGGCCGAAAATATGAAACAGCGATAAGAAACTTAGAAAACCCAAGTGAAAACTTGACATAAAGTTGTTCCAACAAAGATTCAGTATAAACTTTAACTACGTCCAGATTTTTCTTTGCGATAATGAGCACGCCTACCCCTCTAGATAAACCAAATACAGAAAAATCTCAATCATTTTTAAAAATCGTATAGTCTGAGAGGCCGAGTTTGCTTGATACAATATCAAATTGAAGCCAAGTTTCAGTAATCACTATTGTAACAGGCACAAATGAGAGTTGATGGAGATTTGTGTGATGAATAAAGCAACACTTATTTATTAGAATATAGTTGATTATTGAGTCATCTTCTGAGAGAGTTACGATTATCACTTATTTTTAGATCTATTAAAGATCCATTTCCATTGATATATCTAGCAGCTATTTTATTATCCGGGTTTTCGTTATTATGTTCATTTGCTGTATCCTTAAACCTAGAAAATTGTTGTCTCTGGGCCAGTGTGTGATCTGCCATGACTTCAATACCTTTCGGTAAGAGTTTTCTATCTTGACAACTGTTAAAGCATCGTGATGAGAATTGAGTCTAATAAGAATAGGTGGTATATTATTGTGGACTGAGGGCTTAGAAAATCTTTTGATTGAAATGTTTTCTAAATTGATGTTGGAGATCTTATTAAAATATTCCTTCACTCTATTGATATCAGCGACAGTATCATCGACAGGAGCATTATATAAAATAAGATTGTAAGACCTTTGGAGGCAATCTTGCAACTCAGCAGCAAGATTATTTACAGAAAGGCCTGGTGAAGCAGCACTATTAGAGTTACTCGATGCGATTGGAAAATCACAGGAGGCAGAACCACCAACGCTTAGCTTATCCTCGATAGTAGCAACTCTTGCACTTGAGCTCTCAAAATCTCTTTTAATTCTAACGATATCAGATCTATTATTTTCTGTTTGTGTTTTATAAGTATCCAGCCATTTATCAATGGAACTAAGATTATTATTGATTTTCTGAGTTTCACTCAAGAAAAACTTGATGAGATTAGACTGAAGAAAATTCATTTTCTCAGATAACTGTCCAGGAGGACGTTTAGACGATGCTGCATCGGTATTGCTTTTATTCAACTCGTGGTCATTAATACAGCAAGAATATACTCCCTCAATATCCGTCGATGATCTGCCTGCACATGAAGCATTATACGCATAAAGCATCCTGCGCAAGGAACACCTGTGCCGACTTCCACTTCCGCACCCATAGTTAAATTTAAATTCCGGTATTATTAGATTGAGTATTGTCGTTATCTATTTACAAATGCGTCATTAGTTATACACGAGACTTCCCAAACTTTTATCGGTAAACACACCAATTCCTTTAAAGCTGAATATTAATCTGAATACTAATCTCTTCTTTTTAAATCTTGATAAAGATTTAGGTGGTAAAACTTAGGTGGTATGACTCAGTAAAATTTTAGGTAATAATTCTTAAACACTGCACTATGTGTAAATTCCAAAGCCGCCTGGATTACTCAGAATAAATCTTGAAAACTTATATTGAAAGACACAAAAAACCACCTCTACTAAGTATATACACATTATTAAAATAAGTTTATATTCTTAAAGAGATTCAAAAGATTAATGATTTGCGGATTTTCACTCTATAAACTATATACTATTGTATTGCACAGTAAATTGGCTTATGTTTACGTTTCACAGAGTTTATAGCAAATACGTCCGGTTTCGCAGAAGGCTTACGAGCGAATTCATATTTATATTTTGTATTATTTTTTGTTTTATATAATTGTTCAGCCCGATGAGTAAGGTAATTTTTTAAGACCTTCGAAACGTTGCAATTTTTAAGATTTTAAATGAAAGTGCAATTGGTTCTCTGACGATCGTATTTAATTTATTCAACTTTAATTTTTTGATGCACTTGTCATCTTTCTGGAAGTCACCTAATTACGAGATACTATTCTTATAGCTGAATAAAATGTATATTTGAAGTACAATAACAAGTTAATCTTTATTTTAAATATATGATTATGTAGCTCGCATAGAATCGATAAAAAAGATTGAGCAAAATTTTTATTACAAAAAGGAAAATTCTTTCATCTATAGTTCAAGTCTTTGAGGAGTAGCAAGTCAAAAAATTTTTCACTGCCTATAGGCGGCGCAATATTATAGTACATTTTCAAGAGAGAAAACAAATTCTTTCGAGCAATCAGCGAATTCAGTAAGAGGAATGATTGACTGACGAACAATGATATCAAATTCAACAAAAACACTAAAAGGGATTCTGCACCTGATTCTCCCTCGCACTCTGTCTGTTTCTCTACTTTCCTACGTCTCACTCTTTATTTCTCTCTCTCACTACGTCTCTGTCTCAATCGTTATAATAACAACAGCAAGAGCAACATCAACTCTCGTGGGGCAGTGCCGGAAGATTGCGACTTTTAAAATGCAAAAAAGAAGAAAATAAGAGAGGAAAAACAAGCAAGAAATGAAGTACGCTTGTCCCTCGGGCAATGCGTGAGTAAGAGAGAGAGAGAGTGAGTGAACGTCCGGTGACTCGATGCTCTGCAGCCAATCAGAGCGTCGACCCGGAAGACGGCGCATTAAAAACACGTGCGCATTTAAATGCGCTGCTGCTACCGCTCCTGCGTGCGTGTATGTGTACGTTTCTTCGAGTAAACGAAAACTCGCGGCGGTGGCTGGTAACGGCTTTTAGTAGCCGGTATGTTGTTGGTGGAGTAATGCCAACGAATAATTAAAACTGTTTACTCTGAATTTTTCAGACTTTAATCATCTTTTAGGGTATATATAGCAATGAGCCTAGAGAATGAAATGTTTTTCTTTGATTAAGGGAGTGCATCTATTGCAGAGTGATTGATTAAAATTTTAATTTCACGATAAACAAGTGCTCTCTACAAACGATTTCTTTTTTAACTTTATTCTTTCTTGTAAGATCATTGACGTCAAATCTTAAAAAATGCTAAAGTTTAGTGGAGGAAGTTACATTCACTTTCTTATTAATTACTATAGAAACAACTCATTCGTTTAGCTTATTTCTGTTGTGCAGATATAATTATTAGAATTCCAGTTTTTAGTCCTTCACAATCAAATTCTAAATACTAAAATATTCATTTTTCGGTTAATTAATATTCACCGTAGAATTCAAAATAAAAGTATTTGTTTACTCAAACCTACTCATCGCAATACAAAATTTCTAAGAGTAAGAATACTCTAGCCAACTACGCCACTGGTCAGTTCGTGTCTTCCACCGTTCGAGCTAGAGATCATTGCACTCGACCAGGTATACGTATAACAGCTCCAACGGGAAAAGAGAGTCAAGTTTCGAGCGAAACGTGCTCCACTGTACATATAGAATAGATCCGCCAAGCAGCTGAATCCCTCGCCGATATTAAGAAACTTTTCATCGCTTCATGTAGCCTTCCTCACTCTTCCTCTCGCATCATCGGTCCATCTAGTCTGGACTGACTTCTTGCTTTTTTTCACAATCAAAGAGCTGCGAAACCCAGCTCGTCGGCCCTCAGTAGTGCGAGTCGGTGTATAGTCGGACGAAGCGCCGAGGGGGGCCGAAGCGCGACTAATCGCCTGCTCTAATAATGCCGACTTGCGCTGCCGCCGCGGTTGCAGGTCAAGAGCCGAGATGAAAAATTCTCCCGCACTGGCTTTCATTTTTTGATAGGGTCCGTGCAATTTACTTTTTTCGAGGTAAAGGTCAGAATTGCGGAACGATCGAGCGAGAATTGATGGAGGTACTTGGAACTTCAATTGAGCGGGTTTTAAAGTATTCAGCATGAGTTCTATTATTTAATAAATTTATATACTTATTGTCGTTTTGAACGAACTTTCCATTGGGGTATTTAAATTTTGTTAAAAAAATATGCAAAGATTTTTCAGCTGCAATAAAAATGGAACTTCATTTTTATGACTATTACTTACATAAAAATAGTATTATTTTCAGTTGCTCAAAAAAAAAAAAAAATAATACCTATATCACTTTTAAAAAAGCTTAAATTTAATGAAGTTTTATATTATATTTATACATTACATTAAATGTGTGTAACGAAAAGATTTTTGATGTAAAAGCTTAAAAATAATGCAGATTAACATTCAATTTAATGCAAATTTGCATGAAATTTAATGCATCTGCAAATTAATTTACTGAAATTTAATGTACATGTGCATGTACATTAATTTCAATATACACGTACATGCATTAAAATTTATGTACATTAATTTTTAGTAAATTAATTTTTCAGATTCATTAGATTTCTTGCGGTTTTGCATTACTTTTACGTTTGTATATTAAAGTACTTTAACGTGCGCAATGGTACCTACCTTTTGCTACTGTGCATTAAAAGTAAAACATAAATTTTTACAGTGGTATGTGCCAAAAATTACAGACTTTTATCTTTGCAATGGAATTTATAGCTAAGAAATTTCGGTAATATCCAGAACCATAAAATATTTCTCTCCTTCCCTTAGATGTCATTTGTATAAAAATTGGTTAAAAAATACATTCGCATATCTCTTTATGCTCTCCGAAATTTAAAAATTTAGAATAATATGCAGGACCCCTCGGAAATGCTGTGTAGCTATATAACTGCTACGTAAGAGAGACGAGACCTGGCGGTTGAGAGCCGCTTATTTTAGCCGCGTGGTGAAAAATTGATATTGACTCTGTGCTGAAGAGGAAGTTTCGGGTGGGATTTTTCTTCATTTTTTTTTTTTTTTTTTGAAAAAAAAAAAGAAGTCTGAGAAGATTGAATCGCTGATGGGATAGCGGTGTGGTTGTTGGACGAGATTCTTTATTTTTACTCTTTCACGTCGTATTTACAGCGATTAAGAAATTTCTCTGCGGTAAGCCTTATGAAAAAGAATAGCTTAGAATTAGGGGTGCATGTGGCTTTATGTCAGCTTACTTAAAGGCAGAAGAATGTTTTTGGATGTTTCTTTATTTGTTTATAACTACGAATACTCGGTTCAAACATTATGATGTAACAGTGGTATATTAATTTATGATTTAAATCCAATTATACAGTATTAAAATTTAATATGGTATGAAATTGCGAAGAAAAATACAATCGAGTTAGTGCCGATTATCTGAATATTAAAAATTTCTATGAACTATTTCATTCAACAGGATTTGAAATAATTAATAAATAGCCTTAATTGGGCAAAGTGGCAAACGAGTTTATTGTCGATCATCGCTACTTAAATTCTCAACCACCAGATAGAATTGCTGTTTTCGAGATAAATTTTTCCCCGCGGTAGCCTTGGCTACACAAAAATTTGTTGAGTGTCAGTTTTGAGCGTCAACTTCACATACTAAAGTGCACTTAACATGTATTCAGTAGCCTTTGAAAAAGGAGGGAGAGAGAGAAAGATATAGAGCTCAAATGCGAGTTACACATTTACGCTGCACTTGCGCATGCGCTCTAATAACACTCCCATTTGAGATCATCATGTGCATCGTGCAACTTTGATATTCAAGCACCGTAATTTTTTTACATGTACATAAAATACTTTTTTTATGTCGCACTCAAGTGCCTACTGGAGAGATTATAATTAAGGTTATAAATATAGCGGTAACAAGATGATGCGCTGCTAACAAGACGGATGCTAAAATAATTTGTAATATTGTGCGGTACAAATTAATCGTAATTGAAAAGACTTTTTAGAAATATTTTCGGGAGATTTTATAGGAAGATTTCCTGTGAAATATAAGACACTTAGTATTGATTGTGAGAAATAAAAAATTTTACTTTAAAAGCGTTATTACTATTGACGTTTACATTTATGTCAAAATTGTATCTTACGTAAGGTTAGAGGCTGTAGCAGACTTTATAAGCAGGCAAACATTTGGCTACATTTCATGAATTTTTTTTCCGCTACAGAAAGTTGTTTAAACATATTTTTGCTCAAGAATCATCAAGGAAAAATCCAAAGCAAGGGACGAATCAGGAATAACGTTTATACGACCTCTCAACCTTTGACTCTCACTAGTCAATTGACATGTACTATAACTCGTTCTGCAATTTTTTAAGATTTAAAATTTTTCTTCTATCCTCTCAGCGCTTCCCCGAGAAATACTTTTATCAAAATAATTTGATCAATCCTCCCGAAATAAAAGAAAAAAGGAAACACCCATAAAGTCATCAATCCCGATTAGATTTATCACTCGGCTGCCTAATTAAGGAATCCACAGCCGCAAATTTATCGTCACCCGTAAAATTGAACCTAATCCTATCTCCCAGTGTCCGGCTTAATTAAATCAACTGTAAATTCGTCCACTTACTCGGGTGCGACGCATAATAAATGGGCCGCGGATATATCGCACGAAAATCGACGGAGGGCTTATATAAATTCAATGGAATACCGGTTGGAGGAGCCTTAAATCTCGTACGGCTGACCGAGCCCTGACACTTTCTACTTGTCACGCCGCTTACAATACAGCGGAACAATGGAAGAATATAGTACGTTATGACGACTCGGCCGGTGAATTATTATAACAGCTCCGCGAAGAACGACTGCGAAAATTTCACCGCCGCCACCGTCACTGCTACTGCTGCTGCTGCCTCGGAGTCTGGCTCTCTTAAAAAATCCGAGTAGTTACTAACGATTTCTCGCTTGACCCACTTTTCCTTTCTCTCTCTCTCTCTCTCTCTCTCTCTCTCTCTCTCTCTCTCTCTCTCTCTCTCTCTCTCTGACTCCTTTTTTCCCTTCGCCGCGTGTCTACCGAGAGTCGACGCATACACACTCGTATATACGTGCGCGTCTCGCTTTCTCGGATTATTTCTACTTTTTAATTATACCCGGGGGAGAAAGAGAGAGAAAGAGAGAAAGAAAAGAGTAGTAGAAGGCCAGTCGAGCGTTGCATCCTCGACGTTCATCCGTAAGGAAGCAAGTGGCGGTGGGTATCTGTGTGTATACCTTTGTAACGCTGACGCTTGCCTCGCGTTTATTAGCATACGCGGCCCGCGTGTGTCTGTACTAGCAGTGTGTATTTTTTTTCTCTTCCGCCGCTGAATGAGACGCTAAGTTTTCATTACATTGTAATATACGCAGGATTTATCGTGTCTCTTTTAGATGTCGCGCGCACTGCTTCTCCTTTTTCCGACTGCATGAGGGATTATGATTTATGCCCGGATGGAAAATGTTCTTGGGTGCGAGCTCTCACTTAGTGCATGGAGTAGAGAATTTTCCGATAAACTTTACGAGAATCGGGGCGAAATTATGGAGTGAAATCATGATGAAGATTAATGCGATTCGTTATGGCGAGCTTCATCAGAATCGCACGCCATCAATTATTTTTATCGCGATTTCGGTTGGAATATGAAAGTTTTTGTTTTTGATGGACCCTTTATGCTTAATTATTGGTGTAACTGATGTCAATACGTGTGGTATACAGCTTAATTTTCGTCATCTAATAAATGAATAAATGTTTGTATTATTCATTTTATTATTATTATAAATAAATAATTATTATAATTAAATAATTTATATTATTATTTATTTACCGGAAAACCCTTACACAAAGAAACATTTTTCACAATGACACAATCTAAATACGAGATAGTAAATTACCAAATAAATATTTAAACTATTTATTAAGGGAACGTCCAATCCACAAATTAATACTATTAGTGTCACGAAACCCTTTCTTTCATATGTATTTTTTAAACGTATATATATGTAGTTTCATATTTGTTCAAATCAAGATTATGGCAATTAAAATTTACTGATTGACAAAAATCGTCGAGTCTAATCAATAAAGTGGAGCAGTTTTTCACAGAATTTGTAAAAGAAATCAAAAACATGACTTGTTATTAATAACCTTTTTCAAATATTAATTTCGACTGCTTATGTTACTTTTTGACGTCATGTGTCTGTCATACCTGGAGCAATCATACCTTTTAAATTTTTTACGTTTGCCCTTACCGTAATGCAAACTAACTGTAAAATTTATCCTCCATCCACTACGCACACGGTAATCGTAGGAAATGCATTATTTAATTTTCCCATGGTTTCTCGTGTACGCACTCGTGTCCGCGAATATATAATACGACCGCAAATTTGCGCTCGCAAGTTTTTCCATTCGATTATCTCATACTTCACTTTAATCATAATCATATATCTCACGTCCGACAAAGTAAGCGTAATTAAAAATTTTGTTAAATTACAAATTCGTCGCATAGAATTATTAAGCATCCGAAGCAGCAGCAAGAGCAAATTCAGAATCGTCTAATTGCGACTAGACGTGCGATGCAAATAAATTTAGTCGCTGTTACGTTTTGTTTTTTTTTTTGCATTATTTCTCTTTTTTCATTTTTTTTTTCAATTAAATTTACTACAAAGATTTCTTTTCATTATAAAACATCCTCTCTTACTTCGAAGCCCGGCACACATGTGCACTGATATTTTTCTGGCATTGAAGTAAGACAGAAACTTCAAGGCCAGAAAAGTATCCTATTGCACGTTGCGCGTACAGGAATGCACAGCGATAGCGCTTCCCGAAACAAACTCATGTACCCAAGCGCTGTTGCTGTGCTCGGGCCTATCCCGTAAGAGAGAGAGAGAGAGAGCTACTCGGCAGTTTTCGGCGTCAAAGACAAACTACGCGTCGACGAGGACCGGACCTCAGGCCTCAGTCCTTAACAGAAAACCAAGTAATATAGACGTGCCGGTCGACGCTCTATAGTTGATTTTTCATTTAGACTTTTGCTACATCCCGAAAGTTAATTCGGGAATCTAATTAACCAAACCATACAAGAACCCGAGGGGAGCCTGGAACTCTCTCTCTCTCTCTCTCTGTGAGGAATTATTGATAAGGTAAGAATTATTGTATTTATAATTATAAGCGAAACCCTAGTAACCCGTCCCTTTTTCAAATAGTAAACAGGTACCCAGTGTACAGT
>UELV01096650.1:0-11060 GCA_900490015.1 Megastigmus stigmatizans | reverse complement strand
TCTCACACACACACACACACACACACACTTTCTCGCGATATATATATCGGCGGACAATATGAAGATTGCGCGTAAGGTGCGACGATGTAGCAGGTTTCGCGCGCCTAGACTGCACACACTCACACACACACACAGGCACAGACGCAGACCCAGAGGAACCGTGGCACGCTTTAGAATTAACCGCTGCGCCTCGCGACTTCATGGCGCAATTTATGCCAGGCGTTAAAAGTCTGATGCATCGCGTAGTCTCTCTCTCTCTCTCTCTCTTTCTTTTTCTCTTGGTATATGCCTGCGAAAACCGCGACGGTTATACCCTGGGACTGCTCGCCTCTTAACCACGCGGAGGCCGCATTAACCGCGAACTTTCGGTCGCGGCCCGACGCCAAAACCACGGGGCGCCCCGTTGCTGTTGCTGCTGCTGCTGCACGATATATACCGGCTTATGGCATATCGGTTTGTCGTATACGCAACTCGCCCGAGGGCGATACTGTGGCCTTGGATACGCTGATCTCGCTGCGGCTCTCCGGCTCCGATGCTTTTGTCTTTCCTTCGGGCACTCCGCACCGCCGATGCCAGACGCGGCGGGTTCTCGCGGACCTGTATGGCTTATAGCTTGAGCGATAGTTACGCGATCGTGGTATCGGCCTTGCTCGCGCGCTCGTTCACCGATCTCTCTCTATGCTTCGTTTTTCTCACAGGTTTTTGGTTTGCGTTTGCGCGTCGAAAAGTGTAGAGTGTGGTCAACGGTGCTCGGTCGTTTTTCTTTTAGTTGAGAGCTGTTTTTTTTTTGCTTTTAGTAATTAATATGGTCCAGTCTATCCTTGCAGAAGTATGTGTATAATGTACGTCTAGAGGGAAATTGTAAATATGGGTCATGCTGTTATGTATGGCTTATAATGATTATTTCATGAGATTTGAATAAATGTCTATAACTGAAAGGAATGAAAAGAAATAGTGCAAGTCTGAAATATGATGTATTATGTAAGTGTTATTATGAATAATAAATAGATTGCAGGGACATAAACACTGTTCTCACTGAGAAAGGGACATAGTAAGATGTTATAATGGCGGAAACTTAAAAATTTTCGTACAAAATTCTTTTTGAAAATTCTTTAAAACTGGAAATTAAACGTATTAAAGATAGCGTGATATTACAATTTTCAAATAGTAAAATTTGACCATGTAAATTGCGTGAGTTACGATCTTGTTTTCTCAGGATATTGCGTTCGATACAAAACTCATTTGCTAAACAAGCAGTATAAAGCCTTCAAGTTTTTATTTTAATATCAAAATTTTAAAAGAACAATCTGTATCACTTCCTCTCTTTTATAAGAAAATCTTTTAAAGGGTGTTTAATAAATTATAGTTTTCAGAAGATGAGACATGAATTTTCATAAAATTTCTCAATATTACTTAAGCTTTTGTTACATCGATACGTCATTAAAGATGTTATTTTTCTTTCATAACACGCTCTCGTGGCCTTTAAGAAGACGTAATACTCTTATAAATTTCCTATCTCTTGGTTCATCGCACCTTGAACAATTCTCAAATGACACGGTTACGCGAATGATGATAATTTTTCGGTTGACATCGTCGTAATCGTCGAAGCTAAAAACGCAAAGTATTGCACTTAGAATTTTTTACCATTTCGAAGAGACTTTTAAAATGTCATTGTCTTCTTTAGTTTGAAGAAGCAATACATAAAGCACTTGATCATTGGCAAAAAATTGACGTTACTTATAATCTTATAATATATTATTAAACGGTAATAAGTTTGAGTGAAGTCTAATATATTGTCAACTTAAATCAAAGGTTATAAATTAAAAGTTAATTCTAACAAACGACTGCGAAGTTTAAAAATCACTTGTTCAACAGTTGATCTGATGCACATAAATCTTTCTATATTATTCATTAGGATATTCAGAAATACTTCATTGCTACGGTACATTACGTACAGCACATTGCTTGTAGAACTGTAAAAGTATATATATTAATGATTGATTCAGCAATCAGTACATATCACCTAAAGATAAACATTAATGAATAAGCGAATCATAGAGAATAATATATGGCAGCAAGTTTAATGAAAGCCGCTATGGCTCCGTAAAGTACACTCACTCATTCAGCATATGTTCGACGTATTTGAGTATCGATTGCGAGTAGTCACGATTAAATAATAATGTTAATTAGTTAATTCAGGCATACGAAGACTAGAAACGTTCCGACGAGCTGAACTTGATGGACAGGTGTAAAATTGGCCTGTGGTAAATTTTAGGGTTAGATGTAACATGAAGCCGCTCTATGAAGCTCGGATTAATTATCGTGGCTGACATCTGCGGTCATGCGTTGCCGTCTGCCAGTTAATGTCGCTCGTATACCGAGGCGCTCCATGACCAAATATGTCCGACAGTTTCTCGCCTTTGGATTGTAAAATCCGATGAGTGAAAACTGTTTTCAGGATTTCACGTGCAAGTGCTCCGCCGACAATTGGTGAACAAGAGTTTTTCGTGATAGCACCGTTGTATCCATGTTTTATATAGATTTTTAAATTTTAAATTCTAAAGATAATTTAAAAAAGCGTCTAATTCTACCTTTGTGAATGTATATGCATGTAGACCGCAGCCATTTGTGATGGTTTAGCGGTATTTTGAAACATGACTGAATGACTTAATGAGACAAAGCCTGACAAGATTCTGGCTAATTTAACTTAGCTTTTTAAAATGATTAATTATTTTCTTTGTACTCAATTATTATGAATGAAAATTTCAGTTGCATATTTTATGTTGTATGATATACTATACATTCTGAAATTATTAAATTATTTTAACAACTTGTATGCGATTCACCATGATAACTCTAACCAACTAATAGAGTTAAAAGTAAGTGAAAATCGTCAATGGAAATACGATCAATATTGAAATATAATATCGAGTATTAAAATACTAAAGAGTATGAGTAATTTTCCTATTGAATTACATTGCTCCAATCAAATTCTACGCATGGGTTCGAATTTCTCGTAGTATATTATTTATTTCGATACACTTGAATAATATTTTATTTGGTTGCAAAATATAAATGGTATAAACTGAAAATCCGAGAAGCAGTAGATTGCAATTCTACTAATTAGAAATTCTACAAATTCCAATATTTATAGAACAAAAATATATAAGCTGTTTATTTACTCGAAAAAAGTGATAAGAAGCATAAAAAAGCTTTTCTATGAGAAGAAAAGTTATAAAGATTTTGATAAATTTGAAATATATATTTTTTTAGTATTCTTGAGCTGATACTAAATGAATTTTGATATACAAAGTAATACTTGATATTATATGGAATTAGAAGACTTGTCTGCTTTAAGATTTCACTCCTTTTTGCATTACAATCAATGCAATAAATTAAGTATCACAAGATCTCCATTAGAAACATTTAAGGAACGTTTACCATATTCTTCGCATTCGATCCAGAAGCGTATATACTTCCTAGAATTAATCGATTTCTCAAAATCAGAAAGTTCGCCAGCGCAGTCCGGATCCTTTATACATTTAGCAAACAGAGTTTGCAGGCAGTTTACCGAGGCCAACGGGTCTCGCGACGTCGTACATTCTAGTAAAGGCAACGACAGCTTCCTCGTCCATCTTCATTTGCATCGAGCCCCGGCTGCTTCCTATACTTGCCTCGGCCTCCCCGATATACTTAGCTTTAAAAATCGGCCGTAAATATATCGCCGTATACGCTCCGGGGCGAAGGAAAAAGAGAGAGAGAGAGAGAGGGAGAGAGAGAATGAGGATTCGAGGATAATAGATGCTACGGGAAAATACGAAGCTGACTCGCGGGTACACATCCGGACAATCGTCGAGCAAATACACTCGAGCTCGAAACAGCTCGGGCGCATACACTGAACGAGAAATGGTGGCTTTGCTCTCTCTTCCCCTTTCTCTCTCTCTTTCGCTGTCTTCGAGTGCACGAGAGACTACCGCTCCTCTTTTCTTTCTCTATCTCTCTGCCACCCTATATACTTCTTGAGAAAAATAGAAGAAAGAGGAGGACACAGAAAGAGCGGGAATAAAAAAGGGGTTGTATAAGAGATGTGAAAGGGACAGAAAAAATCTCCAGATTATTCTTCGTTTGTGTCCGCTTCTATAAAATGTTGGACAACAGAGTATAGCCGCAGCTGTTTTCACTCGCGAGTATATTTATAAGCGTGCAGTCGCAGTACATTGTTTAAGAGAAACGAGAAGCTTTATAAGTAATTGTAAAACATTTCTGAGTCTCACGATAGGGCAGGTGCAAAATGCATATATACCAAGATGAAACTATGTACTTTTTCTCCATAATATAAACATAATGCGAATCAAATCCGGCTTCTTACGTAAAAATGACGCGTCAATAAAATCCCAATTAATCTCGAACACCGCTCTCGTAAGGTACGTTATATTCTCGCACAAAAGGGGCGAGCCTCGGAGAAAAAGAAACTCGCGTCTCTGTCGGAAAGTAACAATCGTCGAAGCGGCAACACTATTCCTCGACAGCTCGCTCGCATTATTACAGATCAAAGGGCCCCCGCGCGAAGCACTGTTAAAGTCCTTATTTTCGCAAAATATATATAGCGATAGGAATAGGGGCAAGCGCGGCGTCGTCAGCGGTAGTCGCGGCAGTCGGCAGAGAAAGAGAGAGAGAGAGAGAGAGAGAGGCGGAGAGTGCATCGTTTACGCGGCAATAAGGAAAACTTATTGCCGAGGCGCTAATAATGAACGGTTCCCTCGTCGCCTTGGCTCGTGCCGGACCACTAGCCGAGTGTGCAGCGCAACTCCTCTCGCACGCCGCCAACGCCACCGTCCCTCCGCCCTCTTAGCTCTTTATGGTACTTACACTCCTGTACACACCCTCTCTTCTCTCTCACACACACTCACACATGTGCACACATACACGTAGAGCGGAGAGTTTGTATGTAGAGAAGCGTAAAGGTAAAGCTGCGGGTGCACTGGTGCTGATATCTTCAATGGACGTTGGGGCTGTAAAATTCGCCCCGGTATTATTATCTCACCAGCGGTAGAGAGCGTATACGTACTTGTAGAAGAAGGGGCTTTGGCGCGGATTTACTTTGAGGGAAAATTGAAATAAACTGCGAGCTTTGCTTGCGACCTCTTGCTCCTATATATACGTACACACACACATACAGGGATATATATATTTGCGGTGGCTGAGGGCAGAACGAGGCGTAAAATTATTATTAAATTCAATTAAAATTGCATCCTTACATTTAACTCGTCGCATCTGCTCTCGACACCCTGACTGGCGCCGCGTCAAAATAAATAATGGTCCTATATAATTTTCTTCTCTAGCGCGTCTTTTTCCTGCCTGCCACGCACTCTATATGTTCGCACCGCGGCTGCGAGAGGAGAAACTTTTTGTTCGCGCCAACTTCTGTTTTACGGATCATTAGTAGAGGCGAGCCGCGGGCGGAGAAAATCGCTTTTGACATTTTTATCTGTAAAATTACCGCTTATTCTTTTTCTTTTGCTAATTTTATTTCTTTGTATCGCGTCGCAATAATTAACCTTATTTAGGATTGAGGTAACATTTGTGAAGATCTTTGAAATTCGCGGCGAGTAAATCATTATTTGATTTCTAAAATAATTTCGTTAGTAAAGTAATAAGCTAAGTGCTCACAATTTGCTTAGCGCTAATTAAACAAAGTGCGCTGACATTCTGTGCGATTACTTTATCATGTAAGTTTTTCCTGTCCAAAAGGTCATAGTTAGTTTAATGCGTGTGCACAAAAGTTTTATTTAATTAGCTTCGGTCATTCGTTCTCCAATTTTTATTTTGCTGCCTTTTTTCACTACCCTTATACCTACAGCTTCGGCTCGTTTGGTTTTATTATAGAATTTACTAACTACAGGTGCTAACTTCGTAATATGCCCAATCCTGACACTTGTAACTTTCATCTACCGTCCATCTAAAATCAGCTATTATTATAAGAGTCTTATTATTCTGAAGAGAGAAGAGACGTAATAAAAGTTATAACCAGGATCATTATTTAATTTTATGCGAGATTATCTTAAATTGGCATTTACCTTAATTTATTAAAGTCATTCAAGAATGCAAACAATGAAACTTAATTCACTTGTCATCTTTATTAAAAACTAAAATATATATTATGTGTGTTCACTTATATATCAAAGAGCGTAGATACCTTTCAATTTAATTTAATTTTCACCATCTGATTATTTTGTATTGTATTCAACGTTAATACCACGGTACTTTATAGCATTAAACACAACAACTGCGCAATCAACTCACAGACGAAAGATTTAAACCACACATTCAAGCAGAATTTCTCAGCTCTGAATTTCTCTTTTATTCTTTTCTGCAAGATGTTTCAATCTCTGGATAAGCCTATTTCAGTCTCGAAGCTTTACCGTTTTCATTAAATCTATATAGCAGCTGTAACCAGAATATAAAAGAAACAGTAAATCAATTTTTGAGAAGATTTCTCGGAAGTTAAGAGACTCAATTTAAGTTATTTATGTTTATCTGTAATTCATCCACTTATAACTCGTTTGAGAAAAAGCCTAATTTTTGAAATAACATTATAGTAGTTATTCAATTATATTTTCATCGGTATATCTTTGCACTGTATCTTTGCGATATGAAACTAGTACTAGTACTTACCTAGTTTCTTAACAATAGATGCGTGCTTGTACACCTTTTCTTCGAGAATACGTATAGACAATTTTTCAACATAGATTAATGACTCGCAGACAATTAACTTGGAAAAAATTCACGGTAAAAGCTTCCGTCTTGCTATTTCCATTTTGTCGAATCACGTGCTCAACTAAGAAGGAAAGTAAATGTATTTTTGTATGCCATGAGCCGTTGCCACTACTTATACCATTTTCTACTCATTCCTTATAATACTTTTAGTGGTAAATTTTTGTAAATATTTGTACCGAATACTTTAAAGATATACACAAAGGATTAATTTTCCATACCACATAAAGACACTCATATCTGCAAGCATTTAAAGTTAAACTCTCAATCCGCGAGTTTCGAGTTAAGCCGCACTATGTTTTTTTCAGTCTCTCGGAGGTAAAAGCGCCGAATTCGCACACAGTGGCAGCAGCGTCGTCATTCAATAATGCAAGCTTCCTTAAAACGCGTAAGCGAAGGCTGTTACAAGTGGAAACGTCGGTAATTTAAGACCTCTGACTCGGCGCAACTCATCCAACGGGGGCTTAATGGGACTCGTGCAGTGCTATTTGACTAACGCGGCTAGCACGTGTAGGGTTTCCTTAAAATCTTAATTCTCCTTCTCTCCCCCCCCTCTCTCTCTCTCCAGTCTCGTATCTTATACGTTCATTCTCCCTCTTTTGCTCCTTATCTCCGCTTCTCACTTCGAGCTGCACATCGTGCGTGCGTCGGGCGGGCGCGCTGTTCTTCGCTCGAAATTCCGGCTTGGATATTTCCACTTTGATGTCGTCGCTCGGGCGTGTATATATATATATATATGTATACCGCATAGGAAGGGGGAAAGGCGGACGGGGGTACACACAGAAACGCGTCGCACAACCTTGGAGAAAGCTCACATTAGACGATGCGACTGATAATGCGCAATTGTTCGCGAGAGAAGAGAGAGAGATAGAGAGAGAGACAGAGAGAGAGAGAGAGAAACTCGATATCCCAGAGCCAGCGCGCGGCGATGGAATAATTGCGTTCTTGCGCCAGCGTCTCTCTCTCTCTCTCTCTCTCTCTCTCTCTCTCTCTCTCTCGACTTGGATAAGAGAATAAAAAAAAGGAAAAGCTGCGCTAGCGAGTCTTTCCTATCTACTTGCTTTCCTCTCTTTTTTTCTCGCGTTCAGTGTCTTGTATAAAAAAACAGTGTCGTTAAGTACTCTTGAATTAGCTCTTTTCTTTTTTTGTGTAAGAAAGAAGGAAAGACGACCCTCTCCCGAGATTGTTTGAAAGAACTAGTATAGTCGAGCGGTATACCCCCAAAACTCGTTTATTTCGGCTGATGTCGCTGAGTGTAATGTGCGCGCTTAGCTTGTGCCCCGAGAAAATAAAATTAGATAACTATACGGAAACTAGATTTATATGGATTAACATTATTATTTATGATTATATATTTACGATTTCTTGCACAAATAGTTTTCTTTTAATTTGTAATTATTTTGTAGTGGAGTGTGGATAGCTGTAACTTATGATTCAAAAGTTTGGTACGCTATTTAAAATTTTTAAAAACTAATGCTCTTTTTAAAGAATAGTAAATGGCCCATTCCATATCAATTCAACGAACAAAAAAATCAACCTCTTCGATTTTTTTTTAAACTTTGGGATGTTAATCTGCTTTGAATTTAACGAAACCTGTGTTTTTTCATGTTGAAGAAAAAAATTTTGGAGCTCTGTGACGCCATGTCAAAATTTACATCGTAACAGCGTTATTCCAAACATGAAAATACATCTTTTTTTCAAGTGTGCGTTATTTTAGCCCAAATCACCCTATCTTAACGTTTATTTTTTAATGTGTAGAATTTTATTAGCTTTCGCCTGTTCTTTTTTAAATTCAAATTGCTTGGTAACTTTCTGAGATAAATGGGAAAAACAAAAAAAATTCGTTTTTTTCAAAATCGATTTTCTCAAAAACCCCACCTTCGATTTTTACCAAATTTTAATATGTTTTTCAAGGCAATATAAGCTATTCTTTAGTCAAGTGGCAATATACCATCTTGCTCCGTTCGGGAGATACGACCTCCTAAAGACAATGGCTATATCTACACGTTTAATCCTCATGTACGTTATGTATAAGCCGACTAGGGTGTCCGTTGTTTACCAAGTTTTTTTAATATGGGATTGTTAGTTTGATATCGATACATTAGCACAAAAAAAAAACAAGTTTTCTACTCCGGAGAGCTCTGTATATTAGAATTTCACTTGTCGCCGCGCACCTATTTTTCTCGTGATGTAGATGGGAATATTTAATTTTTTAGATGTGGTTTTTTGATTGATAATTACTAAAATATAAGTTACTTACCATTGTATATCATTCCACTATATATACAAGTAGAATTTTTTTTATTTGGTTAGTACATCTCATTTTAAATCTGTTAAGTACTTAAAAAGAGCATTCTTTTTCTAAATTATGGATTATATTAACTTTTTTTTAAATAATAAACAGAATTTATCTCTCATTTTTGGTAGAATTTTGAATTCTGCAAGGAATGAGTCTTGGAAATGCTTTCCTCCGTTTTGAAATTTTTAAATTTAATTTTAATTTAATTCGGATAACTCACACTAGATGGAAGTCTATTTTTCGGCTTCCACTAGAACATTTACCAGATCAGATTATATAGAGAACATTAAACTGGCATATCATTTACGTCTAAGATAGGGTTGCCATGTTACTGATGAGCCCAACAAGTAACCCGAAATATATCTTTTATTTTTCGATACATATATTTTTCCAACTTTTATAACATTTTTATATTATCCTTCATTTCACCAAGGGTTTATTCTCCTTTTATACTCAGCGCGTAAGTTTTCTAAGATTGTAGGGATGGTTGTAGGGAAAAATGACAATCGGCCTGATCGCGTAAATTATCTCCTATAAAATGATTTATCTTTTTACTGACAACGTAATGTGTATCAAGATACAAAATATTCAATTTTTGAAATTTGTTCCAATACAATCTATTCTCTTGGAACTATAGTCTCTACATCGATAGAGACTAATTGCCTGGCGCATCTCACGGCACTTACTATACACAAAAGCAACAGATCATTGATCTCGGCATAAGCGATAACGCCGACAGAAAATGTAAAAATTCTTTTTCTTTTTGAATATGAGTGATTTCTTCACTCTCAATAATTGGCTCCGGTCTTGGTGGCGCTGACGCTGGTGCTGACAATGGCGCTGATGAAGACTTTAATGAGGGCGTTGATGAAGACACTCACGATACCGGTGGAAATACCGGCGGTAATAAGCCAGTTGATATCGGTAATGTTGGTGGTGTTTGATGTCCCACTTTATTTTCGCGTGCTACAAAAACAATATATACAAATTTATTAATATAATTTATTAATAGAAAATTGGAAGTAATTTCGTTGCGTGCTTACAAGACAAATAATCTAAGGATCGGCAAATATGAAAATGTAAAAAATTCTTTTTCTTTTTGAATATGAGTGATTTCTTCACTCAATAATTGGCTTCAGTGTTGATTGCGTAGACAATGGTGCTGACCATGGCGCTGATGAGGACGTTAATGAGGGCGTTGATGAGGACACTCACGATACCGGTGGAAATACCGGCAGTAATAAGTCACTTGATATCGGTAACGGTGGTGGTGTTTGATGTCCCACTTTATTTTCGCGGCTACAAAAACAATATATACAAATTTATTAATATAATTTATTAATAGAGAATTGAAAGTATTTTAAACATTAAGAAATATTTATTATGTCGACTGTACTCTACTATACACTGACAAAGATTTTTCTATTGTAACGTCGGGTAGATCGTAGTACAAGTTAAAAATTTTCTTTTCCTCGAACATTCAATTCTACCCTCCGTCCGCACTATCTCACGATAGGAGAAATCATAAATCTATCAATAGTCGAAGTATCGCCCAAAAAGAAAAGTCGAAGACGCTTTTCTTGGAAAAAATGCAAACAACGGACAACCCGAAATATGACACGCACAGGCATGCCTCGAAAACACAGCATCCTTAGGGTAATAAAAATCGGCGCCAAGCGAGCTAGCAACCGAGTGCCGAGACACTTGATAATAGACACAGTATTGAGGACCACCAGCATTCCTTTTTCCACACTTTGCGCCTTACATTTTTCTGTTTAGCCATAAATTAAGCTCCAATGAAACACCGAGCGATAGCAGACCGAGAATGAAAGAAAGCAATGCCTATGGGAAAATGTGACGTTCAAGAAAATACAAATCTTATATCCGAGGAAAACTCAACATCTGGTAGCGATAACGAACGCTCTGCTAGGGCCATAAAAATCGACACAGCTGCAAGCGATTATCGACAGCCTATCCGGTATATTCA
>UELV01096648.1:0-17212 GCA_900490015.1 Megastigmus stigmatizans | reverse complement strand
AAATAACTGTTTGTTGTGATTATGATATTTTTTTTATAGCGATTAATGTGCATGCCCAAGAATTTTTTATTTTATCTGATGAAGAGATAAAAAAGATTTTGAAAGACTATCCAAATAGTTTAAGTTTTATTGGGCATTGGACCAAAATATTTTTAGCATAATTTAGATTTTGAGATAAAGCATAATTTAGATTTAGAGATAAAAAAGATTTTGAAAGACTATCCAAATAGTTTAAGTTTTATTGGACATTGGACCAAAATATTTTTAGCATAATTTATTATGAATATATACATTTATATATTTATATTTATTATTAAATTGCAAGAAGTGAATTGATAAATAACGGTAAGAAACGCAAAAACACCGGTGTACACGCCGAAAGCACCGATACTTGTTTTGGTACTACAGAAGTCCGGCAATGCCGGAGCACATCTCTCCGGCGCGTTTGGGACCTCAGAGCTCCCAAAATTCGAGTAGCTGCTGCACCAAAGCGATAGTGGCGCTGCGCTACTAGCGGTGATACCGCTTCAGTCCCAATCTTTTCTCAGTATAGTTATAGGGAATTCAAGCAGTGGTTTTAAGATAAGAGTAGGTGAGTATTCGCAAAATTTTATTTCTTTGTACATCAACAGAATTGGGTTATCGGCTAGAAACTTTCTGTACTTACGGGCGTATATTATATTAAGAACTATGATGTTAATACGGCATTAAAAGAAATATACATTAGGCATACGATATTCAATATTTAATGATTGATGTAGGTACGTTTTCAAGCTAGATAGTCATGTGTAATTTTAAAATAATGCTTAAATCACTACTGTACTTGAACGTATAAATGTATTAAACCTAGTCTAAAACTCCTTATAGGAGGTTAATATAAAATATTTACAGTAAATATAAAAAAGTAGCGTGTCACGATTGTTAAGAATATATATATATATATATATATTAATATACAGAGATATAAATGCTAACGACAATTATTAATTATTAAGCAATCTTAAAAAATAGTTGAAATTAAATCAAATGTTTTTGTTTCCTCTTAATCCGATAGAAAGAACTAAAGACCGCCTATAACCCTGAAACAAAGAGCAGTACTCTCTTCACCCCCTCCGCGTATACATATATAAGCACATAATGCTAATGGCCGGAAAAGGTCATATAACGTTCCGCAATATTCAGCTTCGGGTATCGGGCACTCGAAGACGTCAAAATGACGCCGCAGTGACGGCCGAAAAGCAGCAACAACAGCGGCACACTGCACAGCCGCGCAGACGACGACGACGACGGCAACGAGGCGCGATCTGCTATTGCACGAGCTCTCCGCATAAAAATAAAGTGTCGGCGGGTCCGCGGCGCATATAAGCATAGCAGAGAGCCGAGGGGGCGAGGAGCTTTTCCAGACTAGTATTCAGGGAAACCCGGCTATTTATCTTGGAGACCTTCGACCGCTTTCTGTTATACGCCGACTGATGTTTTGGAAGGAGAGAGAATGTTATTGATGGCGCGGCCACGCTAAATGACGCTCTTTCTTTCATTAATGCGCGCTATCGTCGAGTCGGTTCGCGCTTCTGCCTGTCTGTTACCCGGGATCATTTGTTATTCGTCATTTTCTTTAAGAGCGTCGAGACTTAAACTCTCTCTCTCTCTCCCCCCCTCCCCCTCTCCATCTCCCTCTCCCTCACTCTCTCTCTCTCTCTCTCTCTCTCTTAAGAGAGGATTACGGCATTAGTGTGATTAGTTGGGTGGAGGTTTTTTTTTGGTGCTGCTATTGCGGGAACGGATTGGGTGCATCATACAGGCAATCAAGACTATTTGAGATGCAGAAAAAAAGTTCATGACGTGTCATGCATATAAGCAGGTTCTTAAATAAGATTTAAATATAAATTTTCTTTAGCAAAAAAATAAAACTGTTTACCAATTTAAATTCGTGTTAATTTTATAAAATAGATGAGAATTTTTAGAAGCAGCTCTTTAGTCAGTATTAATAGTAAAATTTTTATTACTTACAGTAATACACATTATGTGAATACATTTTATTCAAAATGTTCATTGATATAAAATTAAAATTAATAAATTTAAGTAAATAAATTAATATAAATTAAAAGTTGAAAAAGTGCTTCAAGAAAATCGAAATTTCGAATCTATTTAAAAAGTAACCAAGCGTATAATTTATTTTCATTCACAACTGAAAAAAAGAAAATTCCATTCCATTCTCATGACATAACGTACAACGCGAATAAAAGAATTGCGTGAACGAACATTACACTTGACATTCCTCGTGGCATTCTCTTTAATTAAAAATTAAAATTTTCTCCCACACGATTGTGCATATAAGTATACGATTCTGAGATCTGTCCTTCCTGACGATTGCATTTCTAATGTAGTATTTCTTGAAAACGAATGAAAGAGAGGTCTTGCGAAGGCGGAATTGAGACACGCCAGCGGACGTATGTATACGGAACGCCAGAAGCTACGAATTCCACATTTCCATTCATCATTGTATTTTCTCCGATCGTCCTCCTTCTCCTACAACTCGAGAGTTTTATCTCGTTTCCCGCGAGTCAGTGACCCAGTAAACGCGTCGACGAGGGATTCACGTGCCAGTTGGGCGATCATCATTGAAATTCGATAGTAGCCCTAAACTATACGTGTCTTGGAGTCGCTGAAGGCATAAAAATTCTGTAGATTATATGCGCGTCCGGTTCTTGCATTGATAATGAAACGGTTACTCTTAATTCATTCAAAAGTTTCAGAAGCACTATCCTCAATAGTTAGCATTGCAATACTGCACAGCAATTTCATTGAGCAATAAACTGATTAAATACGTGGATAATTAATTTTAAAATTCTATTAATACTTATAAATCAAATTAAAGTTCGTGAAGTAGCTTTTTAATTTTTTTCGATGAAAATTGATTAATTATGGTACAACTAACTTGAAATTTAATTCTAATATGTGAACATCAAAGTTTTATCATCACTCAACTAATTACGTAACCAAATAGAAGAATTATTATTTTTTTCCTGTATGTAATGATGTATAATAATAAATAATACTACTCGCATTGACTCCATGATTTTCCATTAGTTTTATTTTCAGAGAAAAATTGGATTCTACATAACCTGCAAATATAGAGTTTTTCTTCGAAAACACCAAGCGAATCTTCGAGGCGTATAAAATTTAAGAAAATAAATTATTAGGAAGAGAGAAAAAGCTAGATGACGACTATTGAATACGACGATGAAGATGAATTCGCATATTATGATGAAACTTTCAGGCAAAAAATGGCAGAAACAGCAAGTAGAACGACCGCGATGAAAAAGTGTGTATCGTTGCCAATAACTACACGTGGAATTGGCTTTTATTGTCAGTATTATTTTCATAAATTCGCCAAACTAGGATTGCATGTCCCTAAAAAATCAGTGTACAAGTTATATCGAGTTTCTCTAATGCAATTAGAATTGAAATAATGTCATTCGCAACCACTTATATCCCTTTTTGAAACCTACGACGATAATTTCGAGGTAACAACATTTAAATATAGAACAGCTATTGGAACAATGTCTATTCACCTGAAGGCTATTAAATTTCTCATCTCGACTGTTGGAACATTCGAATACGAAAAGACAAAGTTTGTACCGCGTAAGCCGAAAAATCCAACTATCGTGCATATGGAACAGCCCGATCCAACATTGGTTTTTTTCACAAATCTTCGCAGGGTAGTCCTGTTTTTAGCTGATCCTAATACTTCTAGCAATGCACGGAGATACTTCTACAGTAAAAGCGCGCTGCCAGGAGGGCAATGGAGTCCAGTTGATCCTACAAAACTGACTAAAGGTCCTTTGCTTTTGAATCTAGATGATTTCATGCCAGAGGGATACGGTCTTGAGCAGATCGAAGATGATATTGCAGATGTGAGATGGATGCTACGGAGCGTCGAAAAAGCTTGTCCAGACAATAAATTTATCGCTAAAGGGAGCATCGATTATAACAGTCATGGAAATACATTGTTACTGGTCAGTAACGACACAGATACTACACAGGCACAAAATTTTTACTCGGGGAACTGCCTCATCATACATGTCGTACTGGTGTGTTTGATCCTCGATCGATACATGTGGCCAATCAAAAATGTAGGATTGACCATAATCTAATCACAGATATTAATTGAAGTGATAGTAACTATTGTGTATTATCTGCAGTTTTATCGCGTAAACGCTAATAAATTAAAAAAATATATACTACATATTGTAACATAACCGTAAATAAAAATAAAAGTGTTGATAAAAAATTGCAGTTTAAATATTGTGGTAAATTTATATTTAATTACTTATATTTTTTTTTAATGTAACCCAGTCCACAATACACGAAAAAATTTTGTGCTATGACGGTTTACAAACTTATGTAAAAGTAGACATAATTAATTAATTATTGTTTTAAGTAAACCTATTATAAGAGAATTTCTTTGTAATTGCAAAACATGACATTGCATGGAAAGTACTTACTGCATAAATTGTAATCAATTAGATATTAGAGTTGTGCCAATTATTGAAGAATCCTTAAGCGAGCAAAAAGCTGAGATTATTCAGTTCTGCGTTGCAGAACTGAAAACCAAAACCAAGAACTGTATATTATAGGAAACAGGAAAGGGAGAGGAAAAAGCTCGCTGTTAGTCGGATATTGATAAGCGGCTCTCTGCATGTGCGAGATCACCGCAAGATAATCGCCAAGTTTCCCGCGAGACCAAAGACCGAAATCACCCGTGAGTCATATGTATATATAATACGTCGAGGCGCAGTCGTCGACGTTCCCGCAGTGGCGGCAGCAGCAGCAGCTCTCGTTCCGCCCCACCTACCCATGAGAATCCTTACTGCATTCCGGAATCCGCGCTTGCTATATATACGGTTTCCGACACGTTGATTCAACTCAATTGCTTCCTCCAGTCCCCAGCCTCACTCTCCCCCATTAATCTCATCATAGACAGCTCAAATAGTCGGCTGAATTTGGCGTGTCTATGGCTTCGTTAGCTATAGTGTATGCGCGGACGACGGGGCTCTCTTCCAATTTTTCGCTTCGATTGATATCTATTGATTAACGGTCGTGGTCTCCCTCGGCCACTTTTATTGAATATCGCGGTCATAAGTGCGAGTCGCCTGTTTTTCGATGTATAACTGAAATATTTTCATGCAGAGCGATGAAACGATTTTATACTGGTGTTGTATAAAAGGTGTTGCAATTTTACGTGGAGCAAGTACATTAGAGAGGGAAAGAAGTGACATTAAAGGTTTTATTTATGGAGAGGTTTATAAGCCGGGACGCTGATAAAGGTCATTACAAAAAGTTTCCTTCGAGCAGCATCGAGCGAGATATATTCCTTTTTCGCGGAAGACTCCACGGGATGCGCATGAATCTTAATGCGAATCGTAAATTGTGGGGCAACGATAAGACTAATAACTCCTGCTCGCGATCTACACGGATTTTCGCGATCTCTCTCTCTCTCTCTCTCTCTCTCTCTCCTCGGCAGCTTAAAAACTTCTCGCCAGTAATTTTACACTCCGGTCGATCGTCTCTACTCTCTTTCACTTTCGAATCCTCTTTCCGTGCGTCATTCCTCTCACTTTCCTCTTTGCGCGCTGCTGGTTCAACGGCACGGGAAGTGCACTTCGCGAAAACTCTTTCTTCTTCTTCGCGTTTTTCTTATATCCCCATATAGCTCTGATGTATATACATGGGTTGTAAGTATACATGTTGTGTGGTTCGGATAGACTCCTCGGCCCGGTAAACATAGTGTATAGGGGAACAGTTTACTCGTCAGCATACTAAACTCCTTGCGTGTCTTGTTACTAGGGCGATCATCGCGCGGTCATCTGCTGCGGCTGGTTCCACTGGTAGTGCAGGTCTGTCTGCTGACGAGTTATACCTGTCCGCGCGCCCGCGTAAACACAGGCACCAGCTGTCGCTTTAAATTAACCCTTTCTTCTAGGTACCTGCACTTTGTCTATTATTATGAACTTTTTTAATGTATGAATCTTTTTCTTTCCTGATAAACTTACTTGATACGTATATTCAAAAGTTTTTTTGACACGAGTAAGTTGCTATAAATATAATTTTTGTTTCGTACATCTCTAGTTCAATAAAGAGCAATTATAAATATTTTGTTATATATTGTCGGTACGTATAGTGTGTTATTAAATGGAAATAGGTTACCTAATTGCTGTAAAACATAAAACCTATAATTTTGTACAATTAGACTTCATAATGATCAATTTGAAATCTTGAATTGTATTTATGAAAGTAAAAGCTATTCGATAAACAAGTTTTTTTTATGAACATTTCTTATTCACAATAGGGTAAGCAATCGTCTATAACTTATCTAATTTGCACTCTTCATTAACATTTAACTACGTACTCAGGTTTTTCAATACAAACTTTGTAAAAAGGTTTACCATGATCAACAAATATGACCATAATAATAATAATAAAATATACATTTTATTTTTAAGACAAAATAATGAAATTAATTTTAAATTTTGCATTTTACAAACTTACAAGTGTACTGTCGCCAAACTGCTAAAAAGAATTATTCATCAATCTAGACAAATAAGGTTTCGTTTTTCCTCAACAGGGTACACTGTTCAAATACGCCTATAACGCAACTCGCGTGTAAGTAATATAAGTTCGCAGTGGCGCTGCAGACGTGTCTCGCACGGGGCAGATCGCCATCGATCTCTTCCCGCATCGCGTCGCGACGCGACTTGATTCTTTTCCTTTGTTCCGCTTGGCGAATGAAAAAAAAAAAAGAAAGACGCAGACGATTGCGCCTCCGGAATACTGCTCGTAAAATCATTTTGATGCCTTGGATAAGACGGTTTAATTGCTGTCTAAAGAAAAATATATTGAACGGTGCAATTTAATCCGAATCTTTTACATTACTATAATTTCAAACTGTTTATAGGCATTAAATACGGTTCGTTGCTGACTAAGTACGTTTTGATTTAATTCTTCTAATTAAAGTTTAATTGATGGTTTAAAACCATGATACACGAATATTGTTTTAAAAATTTTGGAACGTTTAGCTTAATAATTTCAGAATGATTTTGAATGTTATGTCGATCCAATAAATTTCAACATATTTGAATAGTTTTGTATACCTATAGTTAAGCCCACACGTGCCAAAATCAAACTAAAATTTTCACATTCAAATATATCTCTATAATCTCCCTACACTCGTTGTATATCCATCCTTGACTTTGTCAAAGTATCCAAAAAAAGTGCGTAATTCGCAAAGTTTTCGCACACTTATACCTTATCCAAAAAGCAGTCTTCGGAAACAAATGAAAAGGCACATAAAAGTTCCGCGGAACAAGGAAAGTACATCCGCGGCTCATCGCGCATCTGCTCATACAAAAAGCAACAGTCTAAAAATTTCGTAATAGGCTCTCCTATACGCGAGAGATGGGAGGCCGTGTAAAAAGAGCCTCGTAAACAGAGTATACGGAATAGCTGGTGTGGAAAAGAGGCTCGTATAAGCAATAGGTGTAGGAAAAGCCTTTCCCCCCTCTCTCTCTCTCTCTCTCTCGCTCTCTCCGAAAGAGCCCCATAAAAACTAAAGACGCACGTACATATATAGATCGAAAGAGCTGCGGCGTATCTTGGGGTTACGCGCGGAGAGCCGTGTAACGACTATATAGTAGGCGCGCGTTCGCTGTGCATTATTAATCGAGCAATCGATATTTCGGGCTGGGGCTGCTGCTGCTGCTGCCGGCGAGTCGAGCTGGCGTCGCGTGCCGGATGGAAAGTGTAGCAGCGGCAACAGCAATAGCGGAGCGAACGATTGCGCCTTCGGGCTACCAACCGCCTTGACAAGGACGACCGCGATCTCGCGACTTGGACACGAGTTTTCGCATTCCTTTCGCATGCTGCTGTTGCTGCTGCTCTCTGTATACATGTATACTGCATACGCTGCACAGCAGCTTGTATATCTCGCTTTTCGCGCCTTCGTCCGATCGATCATTTCTTACTCACTCGCGTTCTCTCTGTCTCTCTCTCTGTGTACCCGTTAACTCGGCCTCACTCACTCGCAGGTTGTAAGCCGCTCGCGCGCCATAGGCCACTTAGCCGCCGAGCGTATATTTATATCGCGCGCGAATACGAGCTCGCGTATAATATAGTACACGGTTTTTAACGGGCTTATTTATCACTGTGAATTTGTATTTATTAGGAGTAGCCGCTGATTTTCGACTTCTTTTATCGGGACTGGGCAATCGGCGTAGACTGTATCGCTTAATAGGCTACCTGGGGTGCGTGGAAATGCTTTTATACACCACGTTGTAGGAGAAAGAATAGCGAGAATTTTTTATCGTCGCTTGAACTGACTTTGCACCTGTGCTCCTTTACCTCAGTAAGATGAATCGCGTATATAATGCATAAGTATATAACACTGCACGATGCACTTGAGCACGATTCGAATGCTTGAGCATCGTGGAATAGAAATTTAAGCCTTATATGTTTAATCGCGCGGTCCTGCTGCTAAGTCGACTGTGATAAATAATGCTCATATAACTATTAGGGCGTGCAACGGCCCGTGACGCTTTCCAAGCTCGTATATATATTTTTCGTTTGCCCATTCGTCGTAATATCTCAAACGAAATAATTATAGGTCGTTGCGCGCATTTTCGAACGACTAGTTTCCAACACTTTGCGGTACACCTGCGTGTATAATAGTAAATAGAAACTATGATCATTTCAACTTTGCCAAGCTCTGACCCTTAGGGGTATTATAAACGACATTATGCGTATACGCACGAAACTTATATTCTATCGAATACACCTGTATAATTAGGTTGATATATATTCTCTTGGAATTACTAAGAAAAAAAATCTTAATTATATAGTATTTATCGATAATTTATAAAACCTAATCTATCTTGTTCGGAAACGCCGATTAATTTATCCTTGGATATTTAGATACGGCCTATAATAGCCGCCATAATGATCATTAGATAAATGTAGATAAAATAGCTAAGCGCAATTTTCTTTAAGGTTTAATGAAGCTATAAAGTAACCGCGCACCCTTTTACGACTGATATGAAAGATGAAAAAAAGCATCCGCGCGAGCGTCCGCTTAATCGAAACAATAACATATAAAATGGTATTTTTCATAAGGCTAAAAATATAACTGCTGCAGTCGGGAATAAATTTTCCCTCTACATCGCACCTGACATCCTCGTATCACCTTCGTTTTTGTCGCTCTCTAGCTCAGCGGCAGCAGCAGTCGTACATTTCCACGTCCTCCTCGCTCCATCTTCTCTCGCTCCCTCCCTCCTCCTCTAATTACTCGAGTGTCAGTCTGTTTCGCTCTCTAATTACTCGGTACTCGAGCGAGGAATGCAATGCAGCTGCGGCCGGAGCTTTAGAGCTACAAGCTCGAGCCGAGCTGTTGCTATATACTCTTCTGCAGCCTCCTTCTGGCTTGAATCGGTAGCTGCTGCAGCAGTCCGGGATTTACGCAAATTGCGTAGTGGCTTCGTGCTGCGGTCCTCCGATGTGTGTCTGTACAAGTGTGCAGTGCAAGTGCGCGCAAAGAGAGGAAGAAGAAGCTGGAGCGCGCGACGCGGTTCAATCTTGTCTACGTTACTGCTGCTGCTGGTGCTGCACTCTCGCTTTTCTGCTTTTCAATCCATACCTCTTCTTCCCTTTTCTTCTTCCTCCTTTTCTTTCTCTCCTGTTTTTTTTTATGTCTGTAGTCTCGGACCATGAACGCTTTTTCTCCCCCCCCGGTTTAATGCCGTGGTTCCGCGGTGGTTTATTTATTCTCCTCTCGCTATAGGGCCGTTTCGTGCAGAGAGAGAGTGGCCGGTTAAATTGTGGCCGCTGTAGCGGTTATCCAGGAATGTACGTATCGTTCAAGAGAGTCCCGCCGAGTTATCGTGAATCTTTACTTGGCAATTGGCCGAATGGGTCCCCCGCTGTACGTGTAGCTCGAGAGAAGAGATTGCGCGGCGGCGGCGACGACGTGTTTCTCTCGCGCGCCGCTCGACCCATGTGAATGTTTGCGCCAATTGCCTGGTACCAATTAGGCATCGCGGGCTATACGTTCCTTTTAATTGATGGCATCTGTGTGTTTTTTGGTATCAATCTGAGTTGTTAAAAGGCTTTGCTTAAACGAACAAACAGGCTTCATTACTTCTCATCAACTGATAAGTTTGAGCTTAAAATATTCCTATTTCGCTTACGTGTACTCTGTCGCATATCAATTTTTTAATGGCTGAACGATGCTTACATACCATTAGTTTTTATTAACAGGATCAGATTTATTTCTCGTTTACGCGTGTTTCAATAATGAAGCATGATTTTCAAAATTATTTTAATATCCTCTAAACCACTCTCGAAACCACTGAATATTCCATCAACTTCGATAAAGCTTTAAGAAATTTCATACGTTTGGATGAATATTAAATGGCCTTTTTGTATAATTAAACACTTGGATACTGCAGTTGAATAATTAGACTGCACTAAAAGATTGATAGCGTATTTCAATATTTTAATTTTAATAATCATTCACTTAAAATTTCTGGTTTGTCTACCGCTGTTATATAAAACTCATCGAATTGACCGCATGGCACAATGAATAAACGCGCTGCATCGAAAATGGAAATTAATTAATTAAACACTTGCTATGGGGTTGGTCGGGGAACATTTCTTACATGCATCGTTGCGCAACTTTCCTTTCGTGCAATTTATATGTCGGGGGCTTTGAAAAAGACATTTGGAAGCATAATCAAAGTTTATGTATGCACTGTTATATAAACCGCTTGCCAATACGAAGGCCTGATATTGGCGAATGTAAGCGTTATGTTCTGCGTTATGATAACAGTAATGATCGGTACTACAATTGTAAATCAACTGTAAACGAGTTACGCAATTTTCCGATTGGCAATTTTTGAAATTTACTATAAAAATTATATTCACTTAAGAATATTTTTTATAAAGTAAATATTCAAGAATCGTAATTTAGTAGCGTTAAATTAAATCTGTTTAATAGCAATTGTATTAAATTTCATTGATATGCATGATACAGTTACACTTAAGAATACAGCGCCTACAGGATACCATTAGCATCAGAGAGTTGTGATTTCCTTTGATCTTGTAAACGCCAACTTCCAGATAAGAAAATCACAGCATTAGCAAGAAAAATATGTACCGCGCGGCTGTTTGATGACCATGAAGTACTATGTAATTCGCGCAGAGCTTATTTTATTACATAAAACTAGAGTACCTTTAATAATCTTTTGTTATGGACCGTTCAACCTGATATTATTTTAAATGCGATACTTTCCATACTGAACGCGTTTCCTCTAATTTTGTACCGTATTAAATGGCAAAACGACTATCAGGAAGTCTTTCGATGCACACGTTTGAACAAGTTTCTGATATAGAAAGTAATAGAACATCAAAATTTCGGGCCCATCTCCCCTAAAATCGTTAGCTCCCGAAGATAATAATAATTAGCAGACAATCGTGAATCAACTTGTGCACGAAACTCAATTTGATACTTTCGATATCAGCGCACAGCTTGGCGAAACTCTTTAATTCTCTAAGATAGGAATCTCGGAGGTTCTCGGACCATCTCGATGGCTCAACGTGAAATGGCGATTGGCCGCGCCTCGCGCATCCATCAAAACCCGGAAGAATCGAGAAGAGAACCCTTCGGAAAGTATGCACCCTCGCAGCAACGGTACATTCTCGCTCGTTCATCTCCCATTCTGTATATATTTCAGAAAACAGATCTCGACAAAAAGTTTTATATAAGCTTCTTCGTGTACTCCATCGGCAAGGGCTGTGTATGTATACGAGATCCAATAGCATTCTCATGGTCGTGGCTAAGAGGCGTGAAAATGCCTCGTCTTTCATATATTTGGATTCTCTAGGAATCAATCAACTTCGTGTAGCTAAAAAGGCTTGAGGTGATTGATCTGATATGAGTTTGGTACGTGATGAATTACAATGTTTCTTGGTTACAATATAACAATGCTGAATAATACTCATAGTTATCACGAAACTCATTAACTTACCATATTAAATTTTTCATGTTGTATATCATTCGTAATACTTTGAGAAATGTTACATCAACTAATGTAAAGCGTGCACGTTAACTGGTTAGCGTGCAGTGTTCATACTCTAGCAGACATTTAATTGAAATAAATCTCATTATAATCGTACCCTAAGTTGCAGCACGTGGAAATGACCAAGCGATTTCGCCCGACGTGGCGAACACGTTAACTCGTGTCGCACGAATGCTAAATAATACTGTCAAAATTGTGACGGCTGGGCTATGTAGATATTTACACTTGGAGCCGCGAGATCAACTTTTACGATAATACCGAAAAAACAATCGACACGTAAGAAAGTTATGCTCGACGAAGGCGTATAAAAGAATTACTTTGGTTCTCTGCGGGACTGTTGATAAATTTACTGCTGTGTTTTACACGCGATTATTCATTACGAATGAAAAGCAGCATGATATCAATATCCGTTAAGTCCTCCTTATGTTTTGTCATTTATATCTGCTATTAATATGCACTAGTACATTATTAAAGTTTCTTATATCAGCAGCATTATACCTAATGGATTCGAGTCGTTGCACAAGTATTTGCAAAAGATGAGCTTCTGATTAAAGAGTGTATATTTTAATAAATATTCCATAATTACACGTTGTATATTATTCGAGTGTCAACTGAAACGCTGGTATATAAGAATTGATTATACGTGTTACATCATTATTTTTGCCGAGTACAATCATTTATAACGCGTTATTAATGTATTTATCATTTTCAATTAATTTGGCTTGTTAGATTGTGAGATTTGAAACTTTTGTTCCTGAAGCATAAAAGGAGAAGTGGTGCATTTTTTTCTGCAAAATCACCTTCGTCATTGCAGTCGGGAGAGCGACCATTATATGCTGCCTCCGTCGCGCAGCAGCTGACAATAATAGAATATAAGTTTTCAATTGAAGGCCTCTCTTGCCTTTTCTTATTCGTGAAAATTGGTAATTTATTGGGCGAGCATGAGTCTGACAATTTCGATACAGTATGTGTTGAAATTTTGAATAAAAAACATTCTAATCCCTATATGTTTTATATTTAATTATAGATTCGAATTGCCCAAGTAATTCCTTCATTTATTGTGTTGAAATAATTTTGTATATAAGAGCTTTGTCTACGAAAAAGTTAACTGTTAAAACTTACAAAACTTGAATTTTTATTACTAAAACGAATGAAAGCGATCGGCATTTTTTCCTAATTTTAATCATTACCGACGAAATTCCCCTGTCGTCCGTCCAAGATTTACCTTCCTGTCCTCCTCGAGAACATAAACGATATTCTATCGAAAGTGCCTACTCAAAAATTAACAATGAGCCTACAGGCTGCTGCAGCGGAACGTCCCGGGGACACTAACTGCGCCTGAGACTGTGGTGGCGGCGTCTCTGAATCCCCCATACGTCGATTCAATCAATAAATTTTAAAGCAAGAGAGATAGAGAGAGAGAGAGAGAGAGAGAGAGAGAGAGAGTCTGAAAGCTCGCTCATTCCAACTCCTCCCACATTTGGGTAACAATACTAACAATAGCTTTCCGCGTTAGAGATTTAGGGCGCGATATCGACTCTCGTATATAGAGGGGGACAAAGTACGAGACGGATCTCGAGGACCGATCTAAAATAGAAGCGCGACTCATGATACTTTAACTGCTAGTGGATCGTTGCGTATAGTTGGACGATGCAGTGCAGCCGTAACGGTATCACATCGGCACGTTGAGACCGCGCGACCTATCAGAATGCGTGACAGTTGATGTGCACGTGTAAGACGTTTTAGTTGCATATTCAATTCCAGACCTAAATTCCTTGGGTAATGTTTATAGTCGCAGGCTTCGTTCGGCTATCACAACAGAAGCTCGGATAAAAATCAGTCTTTAACGATACTATAGTATATGAAAACTTAGTCACTTTGTTAAAATAAAAAAAGATAAATATATTTGATAATGAAAAATAGTCCGTGGCGAGCACATTATTAGAATTCTCACGGCATTAAAAAGTTATAAAAAACTTGCTGTTACCGAGAAAATCTAGGTATAATGTTTTAATACATTATATCGTTCATGAGTCACTGGATTTTCCGAAAGTTTTATTTTAAATATTCGCCTACGAATGACTAACACTAACACTTGCTACAACAAGAAAGCTATAAACAAAGACTAAAGATGATTTCATTCGGTCTAGGCTCCTACATTAGAAGTCTAGGCACGTGCATATGATCTTTATTTAAAACACCATTGACTGAATAATATCAATAATAAATTTTCTCGAAAAATTATTTAAATTTTGAACGTAAAAACTGTTCTGAGGAAATGATTATATTTTTCTTTCACATTATACGACATTTCGCTGGCTCGCTCTTTTTTCATCCGAGTATGTTTACTTAAAGTCACACTCGAATCGAGTGTATTACCACGTGAAAAATCCGAGAACGAGTCGCTTGGCACATTTTCAAAGTCGGTCGCGGTTGATTTCGAAAAATAAAATTCGTAAATCTGTCGTATAAAGTTTCGGAAGCACCGAGCGAGTGTATACGCGCTATGGTCGAGTGTCTAATAATTTCGGTGCACGTCAGCCTCTCGCTCGCGCACCTAGGCGTATATATTACGAATAGCTGTGTTGGTCGTGGCCGCGGCGCTCGGAGTTATAACCTGTTTGCCGTGTTTGCCTTCCCTCTCTTGTGCGCTCGTGCGACTAAGTAAAACAGAAAGAAAGAGAGAGATGAGAGAGAGAGGAGAGCGAGAGAGGAAGAGAGTCGTGATGTCACACAATTACGTGAGTTCTTCGCTCCTATTGCTTTTGTTTTATGTACTTTACCGTTATCCCCCGCGTGCGAGCATCCGTCGTTATATATTTACAAATTGTTCGTCGTTTTCAAGGACCAAATTTCCATCTTTCATCGAGTGTGGCTCGTGTGCTTTTTGGCTTGGCACAAACGAAAAATAAATATCTAGCGAGCGAAGATGATGTTTTTGTTGCCTTTCCTTTTTCCATCCTTAGTCGTGCACATTTCAAAATTTATACGCAGTAAATTTTCTCAGAAGCCTCCGTATATAGCTGCAACTTCGAAATTTCACTTTTTCCCCGTTAAATTCTAGATAATGGCGTCCCACGTAACGCGCGTAAAAGATTTTCCCCGCCATAAGCTAGCCGCGTATCCTTGCGCCCAGGATGAAGTATTATATACAAGTTATGGAGGTTGCGCGAGTAAAATTGACAATATACTTTTTTATAGTAATATGAAACAGGGCCAGGAACTCTCCGCTATTCCGATGTTTTCTAAAAGCAATTTTCATGTTTCATATACTTCGACAATTTCAAGAGTCTGTAGAGGCCAAGTATGAAGTTTCGATAATATTTTTTAATGATAGCTACGTATGATGTACACCCTGAATTTTCCGGTATAGCAATACCTGGCAACGAATTAAATTGCGTTAGGAGAGTGAAAAATAAACTTGTACTTTGTAATAAGTATGAGCACCTTCTTTGCGGGGAACATTGAGTTATATATACACATTTTAATTCGAAATGCAGCTCGTAGTGGAAGTGAACTTTATGGAGAATCTTAAAATTATTGTTGCAGGTGTTCGCATATAGCTTAGCTGCGTAAGATCGAAATAGGATCCTAAAATGGAGCGATACGAGGAAGAAGGCGGCGAGGACAGCGACAACGAGACAGATCCCGAGCAGCTCATGAACGAGTGGCTCAGCGAACTCGACAGTCTCGCAGTGGTGAGTAAATTATATATCTGAAAACGCATCGATTACGTAATCACATTGCGCGCGCGCGCGCGAGCGTTTCACTGAAAAGTCTGTTTTAAATATACTTACACGTGCCCGTCCATATATGTATGCTCACCGCGGTTCAAACTTTTCTCGATAACTCATTTGACTTGTGTTTATCCTTGAAAAGGAAGGTTTTTGTTTCTTCCACTTGGCTTGTGCAAATATTGCATTAGCATTTTCGAAACTTTGCGAAATAATTGATCTGCGCCATTATGGTACGCAATAATACAAAATAAGATGCGAATTGTTAAAATAATTAACGTTACGTTTGTTAATTACAATGATTCTTTTGTTTGGAAATATCGCTAATTCGTATATACTGTAATTGAAATGATTCACGTTGCTATCTTGCACGGAAAATTTGCGCGAAATAATAAAATTCTTTGGAACTCAAGTATGTTGATTTATCTATTTATGAACACGTCAGCGATGAAATTGAATAATATCTTTGTGCGCATAATATTTGCTTGTAATGCTGTTTTTACTGAGAAAGGAATCTTCGATATTTTTTTAAGCGAAAGCTAAACGTTTCCATTGTTTATAAAAAAGAGAGTAAAACAATGGAAACGAAAACGGTTGTGCGCACTTGGTAAAGTATATATATAGGGTATTTCTGTTACCATGCATTTGTCTTTGACCTTTCCAAGTACGTTGATCCTACGTCATAAAACAGTATTCCCTCGCTATTCATTGGCAGTTTAAATCCAAGAAAAACTGCATTTTAATGCGACTCAATTTGCATTTCGTACGACAATTCGTAATCGCAAAAAAGCCGCCGTGCAGTAAACTTTTATGGATGCACTTGAAACGTGCACCAATTATTACAACGCTCGTACACACGCATATATATAATTTATAAATAAATGCTGAATATTGAAAAGCATTATTATACTTGTCGATAATAAAGCCTGTAGCGTCGCTGCGCGTAAAAATTAATTTTACGATTACTTGTAAAAGCTTCGCCGTCGCGAGTATATATATATACGCGTTAAAATCTATTTCCCCGCGACACTTTTGCTCGCATAGAAAAGGCAAAAGCGAGGCTCCAGAGCCGATGAAAAGGTGCAAGGTGTAATTATAAGGTATAAAGCTGATCCTCAAGGGAGAGAAACAGGCGCGCGCGAACGGAGACATAAAGCAAAGGCTAAGCTCCGCGCGCTAAAACGTAAAGCAGCGCTAGATTTTCGCTGGTCGTATATTTCAAAGGAGCTTATCTGAGAGAGAAAGAGAGGGAGTAGCCTTCCGACTATATAAAACGCGATACTCTCGCTCGGCTGGCACTTTTTTATCGCGCAGACTGTCACACACACACGCACACGCACACGCACACGC
>UELV01096647.1:0-37844 GCA_900490015.1 Megastigmus stigmatizans | reverse complement strand
TATATATATATATATATATAATAAACTGAATACAAAGAATGTAACGCAATTGTATTAAATTTTGATTCGCGATCGAGCAAAGGCAAATATCTTCTGTTACTATGCCATATCAAATTTACTGCGTCGCGTCCTGTCAACTCGCTAATACGCAACAAGCAGAATTTGTAATAAAATTTTTTGCCAATTTAAATAAAAAGAAGTTTACCGAGGAATTATTAAAAAAAATGACATTGACCGACAAGGTCCGTTACACAACAACGGCAATTATTTAAAAAAAAAAAACAATTTTATCACTAGCGATCCGGCTGTTACAACAAGAACTGCTTTATTATTCATAAATCGGATTCCTCTCAAAATAATAGTATCGTGAAAATTTTATGGATAAATTTAACCTTTTCATACATGATGGGATGTCATACAGCGTCCCTAACTTTTACTAACTTTTGCATTACTCAACAATCGTAACAAGTAATCATCGTTCAATTGTAGTAGCTCAGTTTACTAGAACATTAGAAAGCATATGTATTGAAAAGTTCCAATTAGCCAATACTGCACTCGTGCTAATTATAATATTTTTCAAGAACACTTGAAAAACACAGCTGTTTCTCTCGATATCAAAAGATATTCCATCGAGCGTCATGACAATAAGAAAACGCCCCCCGTAACATTTTTGCCAACAGAAACGCGAGCTGTTCCTGCACCACGAAAAGACGCGGGTCCACACAGCGGCGAAAACGATTAAATTCATCCACGACAACGAATCCCGTCTACTGCCGCATCCGCCGCACTCCCCTGATCTCGCGCCCGCCGACTTCTTCCTCTTTCCTAAAGTGAGAAAAGCGATGCAAGGCCGACGCTTCGCCAATGCCGAGGAAGCCATCACCGCCTACGCTGACTATGTCGACGGGATCGATGAAGCCACGTGGCGTGGACTTTTCGACAAATGGTTCCAGAGAATCAGGAGGTGCACGCGCGTAGAGGGCGATTACTTCGAGGAGCTTTAAAAGCTCTACTTGCTCAACTTCTTTCCAATTCATTATAGTGTCTAGAAGTTTGCGAATCCTCTGTTTTGTATACGATATATAATAAATACGTGCTTGTTATCGTTATACCGCTGCGATCGACGTCTCTTTATTTATTCATTTGCTGCGCTGATGGAAGTTTCTTTAAATTTTTCTCGATTATAAAACTTCGAGAAGATTTACTGCTTTCTTAATAGGACAACAACTTCTTTTAGCGATCGCGACGAGGTAACTGCGTTCTAAATTTAACACGAAAAAGGTAGTGAATTGATAAATACAAACGGAAAGTGATACAAGTTTATTTTAGTCTTTGAACAGTGGCACTTGAATAAACAGATGACGGAAGGTCGAGTTTTTGTTAATTACACTTAGCACAGTCTTATAAACTTGTAAACAATTTGTTAGAGGTTTACTAAATACAAGGAAAATTAATAAAGATTCACGATCTGTATATGAACAATGGACAACATTTATTTAATATTATATGTAAATTCAATTATTTATTTTTATGTAACATAATTATTTATCTATCAATATCATTCTAAAATCATTATGCTCCATTTCGTATAGTATATAGTTTGTTTTTTTATCTTTTTTTTTCTCATTTGTTAAGCGCATTATTCTTTGATATATAACATCATTTTGAACACACTTAGCTTACATAAAACATTTCACAGAGTTAAAATTGTTGTCAGCACATTATGCATAATTATGCGGATCGTTTGTAAACATCTTTTTAGGTAACATTAGTCGCAATATACATTAAAGACATTGGTTTACATGATTATGTATATATCTATATGTATATGTAATATTAAATACAAAACATAAATCGCCATTCTGGACCCAGATCTTTGTATAACGTTATTATATGGTTTAATAAAATTGTCTACGCATGCTTTGGCCGAAAGCACCCTTTCTTTAATGAAACTCATTATTTTCATTTTTTTCTTTGTAGCTAATGATACATCACAGATACATGCTGTGCGACAGGAAGACACAGTGAGCAAATTCTTTATATTGAATTTATATAGACCCTCAAGAGGCTCCCGGACCTTCATCCGACACCTAATTTAAAACGTTTGTTTTATATTCTTTTTGCAATACACTTGAGTAATCATTGTTATAATTCTGAATCTACAATAGTTCTAAAATTTTCATTAATTTAACTATATATATGTAACAATTATTATTTTCATAATTCACTATTTATGCAATGGCCAAGCTCAAATTGAAAATGATTTCGCAAAACTCAAGTCATTCTCATAAACGAGCAAAAATGAAAATAATTTTAACGTGGAATGTTTCATACGCACTTATGTAGATTCGTTGGTATAATAATAATTATTCAGATACATTACAAAATATAGAAATGCCTAAGAAAAATGTAACTCCAGCATCCACTCTTACAGGATCTTGATATATAGTTCTTTGTTAATTTGTAAGAAAATACAATTCATCATCGTAGAGCGCGATAAGTAGTGCCTTTTATGTGAACTGGAGTCTGAAACATTTCAGTTTTCCAATTAGCTATTTCTGCAATTTATACTGATACGATCGTCACGCTTGCAATTCATTGTCCGTTACCTCTGCACCAATTCGCGATAGGTAGCGATTTCTCATTCGTGTGTCCGACTGTGGTTGTAATAAATCATCGCCAGACAAATCCGAGGTTGAGCCACCACCAGCAAGCAATTTCTCCCTTTCTGTAATTTCGGGCTTACAGGGATTCCGTTCGAAATGCTCCCGCTGTTTAGGTGACATGTTGAGGTAGCCACCAGTTGAATTTAGATCCAGTATCCAGATTACCAGTGCTGTTACCAACGATACTAAAATGCGAAAAAATTCATAAGAATTATTAAGGTTTTTAAAACGTTTTTTGAATTTTTTTTTTTTTATAATTTTGATACTCACTCCAAAGCCATGCGAGGAAGAATACTTCGAGAATGAAATAACCATGACTATCAACAATGATGCCACAAACAATGGATGTTACTGCTAGACCCATATTCTGAAGGGCTTGAGCACTGCAAATCAAATGAAAATAATTACATTTTTCAGAAATACGCCTTTTAGTTAAAAATAAATGAACTTAAATGAAAAAATTTAGTCAAAGACAAAATTTATGGGATGGAAAATTTCTGTAATAAAAAATGTTTTTGTACTCACATTCCATAAGCAGTTCCTAATTGATGTTCAGGTATAACTAGAGCAATTAATGGCCAAAGACTGCTTGCAAGCATAGAGTAAGACAGTCCTAGCACCACCATACACACATATGGACTAACAAAAGTAAATGCAAGCATCCCATGAGCAATCAATGAACCAATTATACTTATAACAACCCAGAGAACGTTCTTTCCAGTTTTATCAACTAAAATTCCAAAGAGAGGAGATGCAATAGCAGAAATTGAGTATACCAATGAATTTACTAAATTTGCACTTGCTGGCTCAAAATCATATTTTCTTATAAAATAAACTCTGAAAAATCGTAATAAATTTAGTCAGCAATGTGTTATATTTTTATTAATATTGAATAATCCATAAATATGAGATACTCACTTTCCTAACGAAATGAAAGGGAATATAGCTATATAATAAGCCACACAAATCCAAGCCACTAACCAAAAGACGTTTCTAAAATCTTTCACATCGGTGAGCCGAACCAATTCAGGTTGTGGACCTTCATTTCGCTTCAAGACTTTTTCTGCATGACTATCCATGAGTCCCAAAAGCAGGGCACAGATCATTGACCCGACACATGTCAGAGCCGATAAAAACAAAATTACACCGATACATTGAGCACCTTTATAACCAATCACATTTGAGACATAATCGTATACATTTTCCATTACTACAAAATTTACTGTTGATCCTAGTCTAGCAAAACTCAGCTGTAGTCCAAAAACCATGTTTAACTCTTTTCCTTTAAACCATAAAACTGCATAACTATTTTGAGCCACAGCTAATGATTCTGCTCCAATTCTAAAAGCAACATAATAACATTGTAAATATTCATAGTTATAATAAAGAATAATAAGTTTAGACAGCTTAAATGTCATTTATTTATTGAGTACATACCCAAAAACAAATCTTCCAAGCATCATTGCCCAGAAGACATTTACGTAAGCTCCTGCAGCAAATATCAGCTGCCCAATTAATGTCAGTGTCATGTATATAATAGTTCCCCATCGTATACCAAATATTCTGTCCAGGAGAAAACCTCCAATGAAACACATTATAACATTTGGCCAAGAGTAAATAGAATAAAGTAAAACAAATTGTTTAGTTGGCATCAGTAAATCAGTTTTAAAATTATCTTGCATTGCTGCGGGATTGTCATAGCAAAAGTATGAACCTGTAAATCATAATAATAAAATTAGTTAATTTTTTACTTTATTAAACAATTAGTTTAATACAGGAAGAGATATCAAGAAAAATTCTATAAGTATTACTATTTAGATTTTGTTAAGCATAGAATTCAAAAAATAAAAGTCATTTTCTAATCAGTATTTATTATTGTCAAGTTTTTGTTAGCTCTTGAATGGTTTTATTCATTATGAGGTCCTATTGCAATAGTAATAGACAAGAGGTCAGTGATAATGCAATATCATGCATCAAACAATATAAAAGTTTTTGTTCTCTGGGAATTACTGGGAATAATAGTCTCTGACTCCTAATGAAGATTATTTAAAAAAAATTCCCTGATCAGCTTGTTTACAGCTTATTCAGATATTCCATTATGCTTTAGATCAAAAATTTGAGACCAAACAATGTACATTCAAGATAAAATGCTGGTATTAGTCATCCATACTCATAAAGCAGAATGCATATCAACCGAGTTCAAAGCCTTTTTCAGATGAAATTCGCCTTTGTTATTAGATAACCGCCAAATATTATTAATCTTAATGTCTTTCGGTCTTTCAAATAGATTGTTTATTAGTCAAACTATCGTAATGAAAAGAGAATTAGCAAACTAATAATCAATATTGTGTGTATCATCAATGCTATTAAAAAGATAGAAAAAAAATTGCTCCAATTATGTTATAGGTCAAAGAGATAAGCAGAAAAGAGCATAAACAAAATTAGCATCATCCTTACCGAATCCCAGCAAGCACATAAGCCCAAGGCCGAGAAATCTGAATGTTTTCCTTTTCGGGCTGAAGCATCCCTGGAGTGCAGCATCATCTTCGGATCTGCTAAGTGTTGTATCTGGACTATCCATTATGCCGCCTTCCATATGTCCTCTTATATGTATACACCGTTTGTACGTTCAGTCTTCGGCTTCCTGTTCTTCCTTTATTCTACTCTTACTTTCTACTCACTAATTAAAATCCGAACTGGAGACTATCACATCTATTTACACTTGGTGACGCTCCACTTTTACGTCTAATTATCGTTAAAATTCATTCTAAAAGACAATAGAGTATTGACAAAATTCATAAGCTGAGTAACAGCCATTGTCACTTGTCAATAATAATACGCTAGGAGAGACTCGGCTTATGATTGTAGCGTACAATGTAGAGGCTCTCTCGTATTCAGACACACTGCCCGACTTTGACAAGAGACAGACGTAGCGCAGCTCAGCAGCAGACCAAGCAACAATTATCTGCGTGTTAGCTGCTATATATATGTATATATAATCTATAGATATAAGGTGTTTGCTTTTACATTGGGGATACGCCGCCTAAGATATGGCCACACGACAGAAAATAAAGTCCCTATTTTCTTGATGTTTTCCTTTGTTAGGTTATCCTCTTCAATTAGCTTTGTTACTATTTCCAGTTTCAAATTTCTTTAAATAAATAGTTTTGTTAAGTATCATACTGTACAAGTATATTTACTTAATTTTGAATAAAATAACAAAAAAATAAAACTATGTAAATATTAAGAATTTCAAGCATATTTGAGAAGTCTTAATTTTACTTTCATTAAAAATATAAATACCATAATTTTTTTACAAATGTTGACTTTATAGGAATTGGGTTAAAAGTATTGAATACTACTTACAAGTAAAAAAATCCATTTTATATTTAAATTATTAATTGGAAATATTATTATTATCAAATGTATGTATGTACATAAGTATGAATTATTAGCCAATTATTATACTTGATTTTACCATTATATAAATTAGTTATCCTAAATAATTTGAAAAATACATCTTAGCATTAAAATCTTCTTTAAATATAAACCAGAAAGACCCCTTAAATGTTTAAAGTGAGATATTAACTTTGTCATTATAACTCTACAATTTTTTTATTAATAGAATTAATAGAATTTTAAGCAGTTTTGAAAATATTCTAATATGTCCCTCTAATATATTCAGGTACATAATCATAGTGAAAAGCTAATTATATTACATTCTAATTATCAAAAAGATATTTTAAAAGAAATATGAATTAAAACTTATTTACAGATAAAGAGCTTTTTATAGATCTTAGTTTAATTTTTGCTTTTATCATATTTAAAGATGTATGATATTTTTTTAGAAACATCGCAGTAAAATGAGTCAAGAATCTTTGCTTAACACCTAGGTAAACGATTTATACTAAACTTATAATATTCTTTTATTCAATATACAAGTCAATACCTTCTTAAATGATTACAGATTTAATCTACCAATATGTAACTTTGTTCAAACAAACTTCCACTCTATCTTGAGAATGACTGACTTTAAAAATTGACTTTTTGATAATTTTATTTCCAAAGAAAATATATATTTATCATATTTAAAATAAATTTAATGATGTAGATGATTACTTGACTTTTTCAGCTATGTAAATAAAATCAAACAATATATCTAAATTTTTACATTAATGAAGCTTATTTGCTACTTAATTAACTGTTACGGATACTACAATAATATATAAATAATGATGTACAAATAGGAAAACCGACATTGCTAAATTGTTTGTACTCTTAATTTCCTTTTTGATAGTTGTAATATCACTTTAAATAGAAAATATCTCCAATATCTGCATTGACCTTTTAAAGGTGTTATTGATGGAATAGCATTTAAAACAATGGTATAGAAAACTTGATTAAATCAAGTCTAGTCATAGAAAACCATCAGACATTTAAAAAAGATCTAATTGTTACGATGTAACTTCTTCCGTTGCTCCATCAAACTCCAATTTGACTTGGCATTCTTCTGGCAGTCCTTCGACATCTACTTCAGATTCAGGTGCGTTTAGCATATTCAAAGTTACTTCAGCTGATTTGCCCATAAGGCCTGAATTACTTACAGCCTGTTTCTGTACTTGAACCTGTTGAACATTCGCTTGTTGTACTGTTTGTTGTTGTGCAATCATTTGTTGTTGTCTCATAGGAACGCCAGCTTCTTCAAAAGCTTTTTTCTTAAGGGTAGATCGAATTTGTGATCTAAAAGTAAATAATGATTTTTATCAATGAGAAAAAAGTGCTGACTGAGGAATCGAGTAATAACCGTTTTCTCGGAGCCAAAAGAAGTTACAGTGAACTTACACAGTCCTCCCTTTGATGTGATCACTAATTTTGTTTAAATCTTCACTGAAGGTCTTAACCGAGTGACGGAGCATCTCAATTTCCTCGTCAGTCCACTTACTGTAGATGCAAATAAAAGCATCAGTATGACATCATGATATTATGCAGAAAAAAAATTAGTGATAATGCTACAAATGGCTAAATTCATTAATTAAAAAATGATGAAAGAAATAATGTTATTTATAAAAATAATTTTGTTTATGATTTACCCAGTTGGAGAATCTGTTGTTGGATGCAATTGCATAGTCAGCTCTCCCAACTTATTAAACGCTGCTCCTGCAGCAGTGAAAATTTCACCAACCTGTTGATTAATAATACTTACTTACAAATTTAGTTATATCAAGTAAATGGCATCATAAACTTTTACTTATCGAGTGATTATTATATCACAGATAAACTATGCATTCTTTATTTTTGTTCTCAAAATAAAATAAAATATTTTACTTAATTTATAAAGTAAATGTTAAGAAAACATAATAGACATTGGTACAAGCAAAACATTTAAATTATGTGTTGATTAAACTGAACTACCTAACTTCTGAAACTTTATAATTAATCGTACGAAATTAAACATCCAGTACCTAAAAATATGTATAAATCACAACATCATTCAGATAAATCCCTTACGATAGCCGCAATGAAAATAAAACTATAAAAAAGTAAAATGACAACAAAAAACAAAACATAACCTTGCTACCGCTGTTTAGCTCCATAGCTCGTTGCATATATATATTAATACGATACTGTTGCAAATTTTTTTTTTCTGCGCACGTCGTACCTCACGTGTCGTTGAGGATATACGGACTTGGTTTTTGTGCAGGTAAGCAAAAAAAAAAATGAAGGTGAAGGGTTAAAGTAGTAAAGTGCAAGGAATCGTTTGTGCTTATGGCGGGAAAAGCGTCTCGGCTTATATTTTTCGACTCACCTTGCTTGCAGAATTCATGGCTGCGTTTTATGATTAGTATTGAGTTATCCCCTCTACTCAGTCAACGGAGTGCTAGCCGCTAGGGATTCTCGTTTATTGGTTCTTTAGTTGCGTTACGACTGTTACGAGCTTTTTGCGCGATCGGCGATGCAGTGGATCTGTGCAGGATTTCTGAAACCGTGAGGTGCTGCTATCTAGCGACCTTCGATCGCGGTAATTACTTACCAGTTTCTCTTACTTTTAGATTTTAGCTTCACTGATGTCGCTGATGGTAACAGTTGCAATTATAATAAATATAAATCGTGTCTATTTTTATATAACACTACTTTTAAAACGCTACAAATAATGTAAATAAATAGTACTAAGTATTTACACTTTTTAAACTATGAGACATTAGGATGTAACCCGTAGCATTATAATATGTGTATAATAAAAAGACTATTGAGTTTTCACTTTTCTAATAATATTAACTGAGCTGATTTCATAAGGATGTAAAAAATCAATTTATTTACAATAAATCTCTTGGTACAAGAGTCGACATAAGTATACAAAGTATCAAGCATCGCAGGCTTCATCTTCACCTCGATCCCTCTCATAAAACAAGAGCTTCCTCTGCCACTCATTCTCCTCGGACACGCTGACCCTTTTAAATCCGCATCGCTCGTTCAGTATCCTCTCGATGTGTTCCTGCACGTCGCCGCGATACTTGAGCGTATCGAGTAGGGGGAATTCACCGAGTTTGGCTCGTCGCAGACGTCGGGATGCGTTTCTATAGCAGCGCCAGGGCTGAGGCTCGACTAGGATAGAGTCGCTGCTTGCGCAGACGCTGGTTAGGAAGCGCTCAAGACCGGCATCCCCGGCGTTCAGGTGGATCCACATCGTTATCGAGAAGCAGAAGCTTGCGTCGAAGCGAGACTGTTAATGGAGAATAAAAGCATTTTAGTGTGCGATGATAGTCAATGTGAAACAAATAGTAGATATACTTCTAGGTAATTTTAAAAAATTCAACTTAATTTAGGAAAATATGTCGATAGGATGATCAATTGCTTCTTAGCTTAAAATTGATGAAATCTGACGCAAAAATTATGCTCTTTATATTGTATTAGATTAGCCATTTGTATTAGTCGCAAATACAAAATTCATTGAGGACGTTCTCCGGCTCGTGCGATCAAAAAGTTTATTTCTTTTTATAGCTCATCGTTAAATTCAATTAAATTGAATATATATATATATATATATATATATGTGAAGAGTGTAAAAATCATATAAATATATAAAAAAAAACGCTGTGCAACATTCAATTTTGTCACAATTTGCTGTATATTTATGATGTTAGTACCGCAAGTCCTGATCATTTTTGTTTACCCATTCCGTTTTGAGTCTAGTATAGCACAAAGTAAAATGTGTCTTCAAAGCATGCTAGGCATAGGCTTCCCATGTTAAAATACAAACCTTTGGCGTTAACTATTTCGAGTTTTAATGACGCTACATATATTATTCTTTTCACCAATCGATAAAATACATCAAAAGGAGTTTGTAAGAAAATTTTTAAAAAAATCTAGCCGTAGTCGATTTGCCTTAGAATGTCCTTAAACTACTCCAAAATTTGTAAAGAGCCTCTGATTCATAATCAGTATCTAATCTTAATTGATTAAAATTATACAATACTCAAACCTGTCGAATGGAGACTCGTCAACTACACAGTTTCAAATTATATAAAGATAATAAACAAAAATTAAATCAAACCAGATACTTAACCGTGCGATTAAAACACTCAAAGTTTATTCAAATACCTTAGAAACATTAATAAAGAATACCTGAATGAACCTCGCGTACCAATTAAAACTCTTTTTATTCAGTGACCAAAGAAACATTATACCTTTACGGAAACATATACTTAATAATAAAAGTGCACGTATATAATATAATCTTGTATAGGAAAAGGATCTCACCACTTGATGCTTGCCGAGATAATCCGCAATGACGCTTTCGCGCTCATTGGAGAAGAAATCAAGGCACTCGAAAGTCACCGATTCCGGTCGATCATTTTTTTCCCGCGCTCGTTCGATTAGAATCGGATCGAGATCAATGCCCAGTATTGAGATTTCTCGGTCCGGCAGATTTTCGCTCAAGAACTTGTAGAGTTCCTGCGTCAGATCCTGAAACATGATTCCAATTAATTTGCCGCTCTTATATAGCTTTCAGTTGCGATCAAGTGTCTCGTTATCGATGTAAAGGATGTCGATTGAAAGGCTAACGACTAAATCAAAGTCTATTCTATATACTTATATGAAAGTAAAATGTCTTAAAACGGTAAAATTTATACATTTTCTTACTCACTCGTTTTGATTCAAGTTTTAATTATGATTTTACAGAAAACTCATCCTATTTCATATCAATGTCTAACAAAACTAATTAGCTGCATGTATACGCAAAAAGTTTCGTATGCAACTTTTAAAGATTCGAACTTTCAAGCCCCTCTACAGACTCATAAAATAAACATCAAAGCGCATAAAGTAGTTAACCGCTAAAAGAATCCCGTATATCCGATAAATAAAAGAAAAGCCAAACCAACACGTGTTTTCGATGCGCACCGCAGACAAGTGTTAAATATATATTCACGAAAGCGGATCGCACTTTCCTTTGTCGAGCAACGTGGAAAAAAAAAGCCCCTTTCCCAAACCGACGTCTCTTGCCGACGGATTTACAACGGTGACGAGAAAATCCCCATTCCCTTCCTTCTTCATCCACTGGCCGAAAAAAACCCACCCATAACCTTAAAAACAAGCCATATAGAAAAAAAGCGAGAGAGAGAGAGAGAGAGAGAGAGCGAAGAAGGGGAACCGGATCGTAAATTTCTCTCGGCTTTATTATCGCGGGCGCCTCGAAAAAGCCGGAAGTAGACGATTCGCGTTCCGCTTCTCTATTTTCGCTCATTCCGCAATTAGAGCGTATTTCTATCTCTCTCTCTTTCTCTCTCTTGCCTCGACATAGACTAGACGGTCAATGCGACTATGTACGTATGCATATACGTAAATATAGAGTCGATACGAAGGGGGAAGAGATGCGAGAGAATCTGTGCAGCCAGACGAAAATAAAGGAGAGACGCGGCTGCGGAGACGAAGAATAAATGCTGAGGAGCGTGTGCAGCTTTTGGAGCTATAAGTGTATAACGCTTATATGCTTGCGAGGAGGAATTTTTATTTTTAGGCGAATGTGAATGTAGGCAAAGTTTGTCAATAAAACACCACGTACTCCTCGATACCGTTTGGCAGTTTGCATTTTCACATACAGTCAAATTCTTTTATGCTCAATTGCAATTGCTCCATTATCATATTATTTATCTTTATTTTCGAATGCTCAATCTCAATCGCAAAACCTTCCGACAGCAATTGACTGTGTAGAATATGAACGGTATCGCATTATTCTTTCACGGCATGCGGCATCGATACCGGAAACCCGTACCACTTAAAAGTTTCATACATATACCCACAGCTATATAGCTTAGCGAAAGTAGGTGAAGAATTGATCGACAGCAATAAGTGCATCTCCCGCCTGATAAAATCTTCAAAGACATGGAAAAAACCACGTTCGAAAACGCGGGGGACTCTATAGGCAATAACACGTCCCAAAGGAGTCAACGCGTGTCAACCCTTTCAAATCCATCAGCCTCTCGTCCCCTTCTTCTGCAATTAAAAAAAAAAAAAAAGAAGAAGAAGAAGAAATCCATCCTTCAAAGAGGCTGCTGCAACGTATAATGTAAGGAAAAGGGGTCCTCCGACAAAACAAACGTGCAAAGCAAAGGTCGGCCTCTCTCAAAGCGACGTTGCCCCCGATAACTCATCCTAAAATTAGGCATTGCGCCTCGCTATAGCAGCTGCTGTCGCCGCAGACAGACTGAGTGTATATGTATACGTGTAAAGACTAACCCCAGCGTTGCAGCCGACGTCTAGGGCGACGTACTTCCGGCCTTTGCCGGGGCGCATCGTCACCGTTAGAGGAAGCTGGCGCACGCGCTCCGACGCCGAGTGGAATTGGTAATAATTGATGAAGTTGCCGTGTCTGCTGGCGCCCGGCTCCTTACCTCCTGCTACCGGCTTCGGCTCTCCTCCTACACCTACTACGGATCCTCTCGCTTCCGACATCCTTTTCCCCTGAAATCACATTATTTCCTTGATTTGCAATTTTTATTTTATCCGGATAAGTTTACTTATAGTAATACAGAGTATATGTACAACAGTACTAATTGATAAGCTGGTTTATTTCGGCTAAACATAAAGGATACAATTAGAATCAATCTAATGTAATAAAATTTAAAAATAGACAGTCAAGTAAGAGTAGTCTTTAAAAAAGTGAGAATTCTTTTTGATCTGGATTGCAGAAATGATTCGTTAACTTAAGCCGTGATTTATAACAGCAATGTTGAGCCCCTCTGTTTAAACGAAACTAATTGTATATATAAGCTTTTTACTCATCGTCATTGTTTTCAACGTCGATATAAATGAAAACAAAAAGATTTAAGAAAAATCTTTAAAAATTGAATAATTCCTAGTGGTTTTGACATGGCTGAAAATAATTATCATAATATAGCGATAAAACATAAACAAGTTTACCATATATGCTAATAGATTTATGACATGATGAATTGCGGCAAACTTGATAACAACGACAAAACGTCATTATGAGATCATTAGCCTTCCTCGAAGCCGCAAAAAAAAAAAGAAAAGAATAAGCGAAAAACTAATTATCCAGCTGTTGCACATTACGAATGGATTAAAATTCGACATTTCCGTGTATCGGCGCAAAGTATCCACGCCAACGTACCGAAAATACACGCGACGCGCGAATAAATTGTTTACGCATAGAGCATCACGAGCACGAGTCCGCTGAAGAATCCGAATCGAATGTACTCATAGCCGCATCGTTGAGGAATCAGCAATAGAAAAACGCGTGTGACGCGCACGCAAGTAAACATATACAAACTAGCTCCTACCGGCTATCAAAGAAATTTCCCTGTTATTACAAAGCTCGAAAGAAAATATTTACGCGCGAGCATAAGTTGGCCGCAGTGAAAGAGCGACTAACTGCAGGAAGAGAGAATACGTATACATGATATATGTACTTTATATCGGTTATAAATATTGAATTTTCGTAATTTCCTATCTATCACATGGCGAGTGCATGACAAGAAGCCCCAACAGAGTCGATAAGATAATTTCTCTCTCACTTACTCACGCCGGGAGAGTTTATTCAGATGGACACAACTCCCGGGGCGCGCGAGTCCGCTTATCAGCGAGAAACTGTACTTACTTATGTGCGGACATCGTCCCGTGGACTTTTCTTTCGGAATTTTTGTATGTTTTACTCGGCGGCCGGCCTCTCTTTTATCGCAACTGGATTATTCGAGTGTTTACTGGTGCATGTTCGCACCGGAACTAGAAACCTAAAAATAGGCTCTTTTCTTTATATTTATCGCGCGCGTATGCGAGATTCAGAATAGATATTTAATTGGTTTTCGTGTTAAGGACTTTCCTTGCGGTTGCTATAGAAATCAGTCACAAAAAGAAGTTTGGTAAATACGAAAGTTTTTTATACAAACTAAGAAAAATATTTTCTTTGAATAATATATCTATCAATTTAAATATAGATATTTTACTCGCTAAATTATTTGGAGTAAAATTGTTGCTCTAAAGTGTATATTTTACTTTAATTGATTTATCATGTACTCAATATATAGGCAATTTGGTATTGATTAAATTACCAAGTATAATCGGTGAATGAAAAAAAATGAATTCGTGATGGTGAATAACAAACTCTCAAGTATACGCATAAGATTTCGACAATGCTAAGAGCGTCAGTAAGTAAGCGCGCAAAAAAAAAAAAAAAAGAAAAAACATTGACGCACTCGGCTCATCGGCTTTCTCTAGACGATATTATGAGTCATTTGTCACTCTCCGAGCATTTCGTGTATGTATCAAAAATCACTCGTATAATATTCTTTCGAAAAATATAAGAGGATCTGCAGGGCATATATATATATGTGTGTGTGTGTATAAACTTGTTACCTCGCGACTATTACTTATTCACGTGAATACTCGTTAAACATATGCGATAACGGCATTCATTCATTCGATCGTGTTGTAAATAAATAAAAATGTGGTAAAGCACAATATTTAATCGGGTAACAGCCGTAATCACGTGTGCATATTATTGCTTTATATTTGAATGAGTGCAGCATAAACTGCCGTACCTATATATACACGCAATAGAATAGTAAACTTGTATCAATGTTTATTAGGGTACAATAAATTATCTTCATTTCCAAGTGCAGCACGTATTGTTCACAGTTCTACACTTTAAATATTGCACATTATTAACACTCGACACGCAGCTTGCATAAAAAAAAAACTACCAATACAATCGAAATGAAGCACAATAACGAGCCCGTGGAGAAAATCTCCGCTCCATATCCACGGGGGAAAAAAAGAGTGCTGCCTCCTTACGTCGCGCAATAGAATCAATCTCAGGGCCCGCATTAAGGTGGCGAAAATCTCGCGTCAGGCGGGTGTGGAGAACTGTGAGCGCACTTTCCGACTGTATATATATATACCTCGGCGAAGGTGAAAACAGGTATAAAGAGACAGAGAGAGAAGATGAGAATTTGCCAACGCTCGGCGGCGGCGGCGAGCGGAAGGATTAAGATAATTCGCGTCTGCAGCACAGTGTGTAACGACAGCGACCGTCCGCGACCTACATAGGATATATAGGCGCTTATATACACCGCGTCGCAAGTGTAAGAGCGACGAATGACCTTCGATCCTCGGGGACGAGGCCTGAGAGAGAGAGAGAGAACCTGGCGAGCGCGAGAAATCAATTGATCGCGGGGGCCCTGATTTTTCTGTGCGTACGAGGTGCTCGACTTTTCTTGCAACACACTCTCTCTCATTCTCCAACCAGGTGTTTTATATATCTATATGGAATATGGTGTGCAGTCGACCCTTGGCTTGACCTGCTTATTTCTCGATGGTTTTTTTCGAACGGAATCCTGCTTTGCACGATTATTCTTTTGGTTTATATACTCGTGCCCATTATATTGTGCAAGATCTGATTAGAGAATTAGGAAGCGGGCATAGATAAGATTGATTTAGTGAAAAGAATATATTGTGTACAAGAATGATTGTACTTATTTAATATTGGTTATTGGTATAGGAAACTTTTCCAACGCAGCGTCCATCAGCTGAAGCATCGAGTATTCACCTCCCGTCACGTCCCATAAACGCATCCCCCATCGAGAAATTTTCCGCCTCCGAAACTCTACTACCCGAAGTGCCATATACTCGACCAACTGTCGGTCCACATCCAATCCTCCCGCTGCGGCACCGATGCGACACGCACCAAAAAGCTTTTACTCGCGTGCCCCTGGAAAAGTGGACGCGTGTGCACTCACACACACACACACACGCGGCAGATATTTACGAAGAAAGCAAGAGGGTGGCAGAGCCGCAGCAGCAGCACGCGTTATGCGCGAGCCATAAGGCCGAGATCTTTTCGTTCTTTCTTCTTCCTATATATATATATATATACGCATTTACCGCAGTGGCAGGTGTTGCGCGTATCGTATACACGCTCCTCCTGCAGCATACACACACACATATATATGCTATATACATGTTATATATATATAGCAGACGCCGACCACCTTGACCGTTCATCTCATCGCTTCTTCCTTCTTTTTCTTTACTTATTTCTTTTGCTTTCGATGTATACGGTTGCTCTTTTCATTTTCTAGCTTTTAAGCGGGATACTTTGTTGCATTGTGTCGCGCGCGATACACGAGTGCCGCGTTTCTTTCGCTTTCGCGTTTTTTTTCCGGGATCTTTATATATATGTGCGAGTATCCGCGCGCGTTTCTTTTTTCCTTTTTTTTTGTCCGATTTTCGGTGAATGGAGAGTGAGCGAGCTTACGACGCATTATTATATTTCTGAGTTTTTAATGAAATCGACGTGGAAGAAGTTGAGTATATGTACTTTGCTTTTGCTCGATGGGTTCTTTAGTATATGGAATTACGCGTGATCGATGGATTAAGGGTATAGTCCTTATTGTGTAGTTTTTTTTTTCAAGATTTATATATGTATTCGTGAACTTCGTTATTCTCGAAATTCGCGATATCAAAGATACAATCAATATCTTCAAAACAGAAATGCGAGAAATTTCCTATAATATTTAGTATAATTGTTGATCCGCTTTCAACCGATGATTATATATACCGTTGTAGGCCCATTAGCACATTCGACACCCGCGCGACCACTCGAATTTCCAAGCCAAACAAGAAAATCAATCAGTCAGCCATCAGTTCAGCAGCCAACATCAGCACCGACAAAACCATAAATTTCCTCCCAATCATCGTTTCCGATCTGCATATACACACAGACACACCCGCATCCGTAGTAGAAAGGAAAACACGGAGAGCAGCCTCACAGGAAAAAGTCTGTTATACCACTACACCCCCCAAGTGACGGATTTTCCGTACATTTCCAATGCACGCAGAGACAGGGCTTCCCCCGTTGCATTATTCATTGAGAAGAAGGCCTTTGGAAACATTCTCTCACATTCTTCCAGCGGCTCGCTTTCAGACTCTCTCTCTCTCTCTCTCTGTCTCTCTCCGTCTGTCTCTCAACAACGGCAGCAGCAGCAGCAGCAACAGCCAATTTCCTTTTATTTGGGCTCCTCTCGCTCTCTCGGGGCGGCAGATGTGCTGCGCTGCGACACCGAGATAACGAGTCGAGAGTCCTATTGCGACAGAGTATAGAGCGCGCGAAGCCACCGCGGCCGCGAGCGCTTGTGTGATGAAAATACATGTGGCTTTTTAGGGAGGGAGACACGACGACGTTGCGTTAACGACGCCGCCGTTGCTCTCTGAGGTTACCTTAACCTCTCTTGCGACGTTTGGCCTCCTCTCTGTATAGAGTAGATTACGTCGTGTGTATGTGTAAGTGTACAGAGGCGAAATTCTTTTTCTCTTTCGTTATTTTTTTTTCCTTCTTTTTTTCAAGTAGCGCAACCTTTCGTTTGGTAACTCATGCAATTGAGTGTCTTTCTGCTGTTGCTTAAATGATGTGTTAGTTGGATGAGGATGTGTTATATATACATGACTTTAGCGAATAAAGCATTGCTATATCGACGTTCAAGTATATATCGAAATGATTCTATAAATTGAATGTTCGGTAGCAAGTGTCGATATCCTAAAACACGCGTGTGCTTCCTTCTATTGTACATACGGAAGAATGGAATGCTCCAGTCATAATGTAATTCATTTTGCAATTTAATAGTTTCAGCTGTAATGCACAACATCAACAATCCATTTCACCCATGCGACTTGAGTTTTTAACTAATCGATATGTAGGTAACTATATATAATTTCCAAGTGAATAAGAGCGCAATTTCCTTGCCGATCGTGACACGCAAAATATATATACATATAACGCAACTTGGACATTCAGCAGCTCGAGGTTATACACCCTCGCGGCAGTCATGCCTTCCGCCGCTGAATTTTATTCAGTTTGCATCCTTGGCAGACGCGCAGGGCAGACTGCGTATATACTTTTGTACATCCTTCGGATCGGGATCTAATTGGTGAGGCTGCGCTGCTCGAGCATCTCGGAGGCACTCTCGGACTGCGTTATATCCTGCACCTAAACGTTACATCGCCTTCGGGAGACGCGCGACTACAACCGGTTTCTCTCTCTCTCTCTCTCTCTCTCTCTCTCATTCTTTGTACCTGGGGATTACGAGGGCAAATGTGGAGCGAGAGAGTCGGGTGGAGGTCTGCAATGGAAATTGGCAAAGGTATATAACCTTGCGAATTGTGCATGGAGTTTGTAGCGATGATGGGTTTTGTCTTTGTGATGGATTACGATTGGAATAATGAAAATGGATGTTACTGTATAGTTGAAAAGCATGTTTTTCTGTTTTTTTAATAAAAATCTTTCGAATGATGTTAGGGGGAATGGTAATGAATGAAACTGTATATAATATATTGAATACTTTATAGATTTTACTGTAGAAAGATTTTATCATTTCTGCGGTATTGAAACAAAAGGAAAAGCCAGATAAATAGGCGAGTAATAAAGTCAAGATAAGAAGTGTCTATATTTATTATTATTATTATTATAAATATTACACAATATATAAATGCGGCATGTATATATGCACATGTATATGTATATGTATTATATGTATCGAATTGATCAGATGTGTATATCATTGCAGATATATGATAATGATTTCAATTACTCATAATCAATACCCTTGAAAATTTAATACTTACTAAACGATAATACAACACAAATAAATTAATTATCAATTATTTAAATATGTAACGTATTTAAATATATCTACTTGTCATCGCGGTCACAATTTTATTATCGATTAATATTTTTTATGCAAGACTGTTAACATGTACATAAGTAGCATTCGAAGGTAAGTACACTCCTACTTCAAAAGTCACCTATAATCCATCGTGGCAAAAAGCAAATATCCACCAAGGGAATTCCGGCCACAATTTTTCCAAACTTCAAAAGGACCGTTCGCTGAAAATCAAGCATATCCGTCTATCCTCGAGTAATGCACAATACCACTGCGCAGTTGTGCCACTTCACGCAGATAGAATTTCAGCAGTAATCAACACCGAGTCGTGCATATATATATATATATATATATAGCTTTTGTAATATATATATATAGCCACCCGTGTGCGCAGCTTTACAGAAGATATTCGCTTTCCGAAGCTTCTATGATTTATAAAACTTATATATATTGCCGTGACCGAAACTTGAGAATCTTTTGTTCGCTTTATGCGCAGCGCAGGCTTTTGCGTTTTACGGCTGAATGTTCGAGTATTTAGTGAAATTGCGCGTCTACAGAATATAAACAATTTTTCTTTCAGTTACATACACAAAATTGCCAGATATACAGTTTTGTGAGAATTATCTGTAATATTGCTTGTTATGAGAACTAGTAAATTTTCGCGCTTTCTGGAATAAGTTTCGAAAATAGCGATTACATACGCAAAATACGATATATAAGCGTGGCGATTAAAGTACAAACTTTATCAGCAAGTGGAGAAATAGCTATTATCAAGCATGCTCCTCGAGAGAGAGAGAGAAATTGCGAAATTTTCTTCTTGAACGTGTCCGCTATATAACGATAATAATTATACGCGGATCCGCAGATAACTTATCGCTACCGATCATCGATCGACAAAAGCTTCACGATACTTCTGTCCGCCTCTATAGATGTATTATAAGAACGCGTTTGATCGATGTTCCCGCTGACAGTTGGGCCAGAAACAAAAATTCGCTGCGCAGCCTCTCTCGGCCTTTTCTTCTCAAGGGCCCCACAAACATTTATACACGGGTTGTATATCATGCGGACTTTTCAAGGGCCCGCCCAGGAGAAATGACCACACCCGAGGAAAATTATTGTTTCCTTTTTAACTTTACGGGATTATGACTTTCAAGTCCTTGAGACTTTGAGAGGTTTAGGAAATTAAAAACACGTGCGCGGAGGCCGAGCTGGGAAATTGTGCGGATTGACGTATAATTGCTCTGTAGATTTGCAGAATCTTTTTTCTAAGTATATGGTTAAATAAAAGGTGCAAGAATCGGTTGAGCTGTTTGAAGAGTTTTTGAATGTTTCATTTGTATTCGACTTCTTTTCAGTTATTGTTCGAAAGTTCTGATCTTATATTGTTGATAATTCAAGAATAATGATGATGATTATATTCTTGTACGGTACCTGATTGATCCATAAACTACATACGTATAAAAATTAGATTCAAAAGTTTGACTAAAATTAAACTTGCACAAGACTTTTACCAACATACAGATTCAATATTGATTTGTGAATACGATATATTTATGGAAATCCTGACTTTAAAAAAAAAATTAATAAGGTAGATTTAATAAAGAGTGCATCAAAGTCTGTGCGACCGTGTGCCATATGATACACTTGTTATTCATTTTTAATATTCTTTTTTCCAGCCCAAGGAATTACAGCTTGCTCAGTACACATTTACCGAAACCGAACGAACGCACATTTCTACGTTGCTTCCTTCTTTAAAGGATCCATCCGCAACACCCGCGTAACCCCAATTTACATGCCGCTTTATCCGTTGAAAAAAAAAAAGAAATCCTTACAAACGCGTCGACAACACGACAATACTTTCGCAATGGCCCGGACTTCCAAAGCGCATCCATAAATACACATAATTCCTACTTATATATCAAGGCTGCAGCGAAGCTGAGTGACGAGCATCTTTCCGGGTCCTAACTTATAAGCCCCGTTGCTCGCCGCGGCAACAATAAAAATCCTCTCTCTCTCTCCTCTTGTAACAAGTAAAACCAGGGCTCAGAAGCAGGAAAGGGGTAAAACTCGTGCCTGTCATTGGCTCCCGTAACAGCTGTTCTCTCTCCGACGCGTGCGTCCATTTCTCTCTCTCTCACTCTCGGCTTTCCTTTTTCTGTATTTCGGTTGAGCTTTCGGCTCGTCTGCCGTGTACCGCACCACCTGCGGCTATATAGGAGAGTGAGAGACATTCTCTCGTCGCCCGGAAGTCGAGGGCAAAGGCGGTACAACCGCTGCTGTTTCTGCTGCTGCTGCTGCTGTCGCTTCCGACTCGTGGCCTCTGACACTTTTCGTATTATTAGCTCACGGAGCTTTTCCTTTACGACTGCTCTCTCTGTGTGGGTGGCTGCTCAGGGATATATAAGTTGTACTATAGATGGCGATGAATACTGTAGCAGTTGATGCTTGGTTGGTGCTGCTGCTGTTCGACACTATACATTGATTTTTGTTTGCTGTATGTATGTGTGTTTGTAGGGAGACGCGCCGATGGCTTTGTCGCTTCTTCCGACTGTTTAGCATTTTACGAAGCGAAATAATGCGCGTCCTTTGCTTTCAGTCGGCTAATTGGCTTTTAAATATATGCCGCGAAGTGTTGATTTGCTAAAGCTATTATTAAATCTAAAAAGTAAATGTTGTACACTTTTGTCTGTTATACGATTCTTGTTCATTGAATTTCATAACTCATAATATTATATGTGATTGCAGATAATTTTAGCAAGTATTTTTCAACAGTTGAGTTGAGCAGTGAACTTGGCTTCAACAATAACACAATATATATATATATTATATATATCAGTATAATTTACAGAAATAAAAATGCGCAAGCATATATATAATTACCGTTCATCAACATTTTCATACGACAAAAAATTAGATTTACATCCAAAACTCAAACCCGAAAGTCTAAAAGTAGCAAATAATCAAACTCCAAATCAAAGCTCCTCTCCTAAATCCTTTCCTCCGTCCCTTTCGGAAACAAAGCCCTCCCGACTCCTTCCTCAAATCGCATCCTCTCGCCAACAAAATTGCACCTTCACCTCTGTGCCCCCCCCTACAATTAAGATACGCAAAAGCTGCAACAGACAGCCGGAAACAGCGTCTGTGCGTGTGGCTTCCTCCTTCGCGTAGAATATAATACTTAAATATTGTATCCGCCGGTTGGAACTCCCAAATAGAGGAAGGGACGCGCGTGTACCTACATACAAGCAAAAACGAAGAATATCTTTCTTTTCCGGATTTCAGAGGATCCTCCCCCGCCTATAACGCACACAAAGCCTCGGCTTTTTCCGCCCTTTAAACCTCGATGTATATATGTATATGTATACCTGCGCGCCGCATGGTTGTCTCGGCTTTTCCTGTGTCGTGCGGTGCACTGCGAGTAGCGCAATGGATCTTTTCTTTCTCGCGCCGTGCCTTTACCCCGCGTCTATATATGCAACCCGCGGAGGAGAAAATGTAGTTTTAAAGAGGCTTTCATGACCGGGATGGGCTCTTTTTTTTTTCACACTTCCGCCGCTGCCGTTGTTGTTGCTACTGCACTACCGAGTTTTCTCTTTCTGTGTGTGTGTAAGCTTCGTGTGCAGTGCGATGACACCGATGATGTAAGTTTTTCTACAGGGGGAGAGTTTTTTTTTTTAGGAAATCGTTTGTGATTTTATGGCTTGTCTGTGGGAAGCGCGGCAAGGCGGAAAGGAGCTTTTCGGTGATTTCGGAGCGTTGAGGAAGTGTTTTTGTTATAAGATCGCTGAAAGGATTTTTTTTTATATATATAACAGGCTAACGATTTGGGCTTTGTGTGGAAATGAAGGAGAAAATTTGAGTTTATATCGGTTCGTGAATGAAGCAGACTCCGATTTGTGTATTGTTTGTAAAAGTAAATATAGCTGCATGTTGAAAACCACAAAAATAACACCTCTTGCGAAATCTTTCAATGATCGGTTGGTGGTCAAATGAGGAATAATGTTATATATATAGTAATAGATTACCTGACTAAAACAAGTCTTCAATAAAAAGAATTACGCAAAATCCTAATTATATTTATATATTGTACCAGAGAAATTCACCTTATATACAGAACGAGTCTATATTTTTAAGACAATAAATTTTGAATTAATCTATAGCAATCTGTTTCTTATTTAATATATTGATGAATTTTACTAATAATCGCATTGTCATCGCATAACATTGTATATAATGATATCCAAGCTTGAAAATCCAACATTCACAGAAAATTAAATTCACTTGGCAGTTCAGCTTTCGCAGTGAAACTCAACGCAGCCGCCATTGTATACTTACAGACGCAGATGTCGATCGCTTTTCGTCTCAAGAGGCTCCCAAGTTCGTCGCAAGCACGCGCACAATAAGTCGGCATAATAATGAGAGCGAGAGAGAGAGAGGGACAGTTTAGAAGCCCCACGTACCGCAGATCGATATCTTCCGAGTCTCTCTCTCTGTATATTCTGTTACTGCATTAAATGTGTGTGTAGGAGCCGCGCGACAACTGAGTTTCTTCTGCACACCTCCCTTTTTTCCGAGCGATCCAATTTCTCGTATTGACATATGTATATACCTTTGGGCTTTCCTAAGCTATTCTCTTGAAATGCAAACATTTTTGCTGCACCTTGATAAAAATGAGAAATTGGAGAAGGAAATGTTTCATTTGTCTGCCAAAGTAAACGTATAATAATGAAAGCTCGATGCACCTAATATACCGAATCAAATAAGTGCACCAACAGACATTTAACTTGCTGAGTTTGGTATAATATAAACAGCGCCAATCGCCTCAGCGCGTCTCTAATCCTTATGCACAGAGAGCCACAACAAACTCCGCAAACATCCGCGGACGTCTAAAGATCCCCTCGTTAAAATCCCCAATCAGTGCAGTACACAGCACAAAGCTTGGACAGGTAAAGCTGTCCCAAGTCGCAGAGACACGTGCACATCGTGAGAAACTCCCTATGTACTTCGGCTCGAAACCTTAAGGTTAAACCCGATTATCTCCATCATCCTCGACCCTGTCGTCTCCCTCCGATAAAGCCACTGTATATATATACATCGAAGGTGCGCAGACTCACAAAAGCGATTCGTCATACGGGATTAGGCATGCATCAACCTCCTCTCGTCGATTCACTCTCTCGCCATTTGCATTTTTCAGACTATACGTGGAATGCGTGCGTCCGACTGCTATAGGTATACAGTCATCCTAGAAGAATGAGAGAGAGAGAGAGAGGGAGAGGAGGAGAGAAAAGTCAGCAGCGGAAGGAGGATCGTGTGTAACGGATGACGCGACTTCCGGGACGTGTGGCGTTACTAACTGCGCATCGACTCTGCGTGTGCATACGTCTATGTATATATGTATATATGTGTGCAGCGCTTGCGACGAGGTGGATGTATATATCTCGCAAAAATTTGCCTGCCTCGGCGCTTTCTTTCTTTCCTTTTGTTTTCTTCTTCCTCCGGTTTCTCTCTCTCTCTCTCTCTCTCTCTCTCTCTCTCTCTGTGTATGTGTGGGTATGTGCAGTGTATGGTCTTTGCTTGCTCACCGGAATCGTCTACTATTTTTCCTTTATTTGAGCAATTTTTTATGTAAGTTTTTCTCTATTTAAGATTGGATTTATTCAAATCGAAGAAAAACATTTAGAGTAGCATGTGCATTTAATTAAACCAGCATTTAAAATATTCTTTTTATTAGATATGTCATTATAATCTTTAAGTCATAAAGTTATTTTATAGCCTTTCAAATTTACATAGTAACAGATAAATTATTATATTATAGTACATTAGCTTTTAAAATAAAATAGAAGTGTCTGTCATTTGTTTTGTAAGTAAAATTTTTATTCTAATGACAAGTTTCTTTTGTTGTTCACCTCAATGGTAAGTAATTAGGTTCTCTTTCTTCTTTAAATGATTGCTTCGAGTAAAACCTTTTTCCAAGATGATAATATAATACTTTGTTTCAAGAAAACAACAATACGTTACTTTGCTTGTACGTCAATGTAGACATATGCGTATGAAAATGCTGTCTAACGCATATCCAGTTTCGTTCATAATTATAATATGATTATCCATAGTATTATCGCAACCTATTCTCATGTGGAAATCATACAATCGATTATTATTCAAATGAGGAATTAGCTAGTTTGATCTAGAACCGAATAAATGGAATTAAAAATTTTTCTCGTAATGAAAAGCTTTTTCCGGATTACATTAAATTTTCTTTCATTGCCATTTATTAGATTTGCATTTTTCACATAATAAAACGTTCAATATTAAAGTAAGCCCTTTTAATTTGTAAAAATAAACTTTACAGTCAAATTTCTCGTGCTAGAAAACGAGCAAAAAAACATCTTAAATAAATTAAATATGATTACATGTATACAATCTAATCAATCAATTATAAATATATCAATTGTGACAATTCACAATTACAATATACAGACAATTGATAAATATAGTATACAGGGAAAACTGGATGATAAAATTTTATGATCTCAAAGTCGTAAAAATTTTCAAACCATTTATTTTTTAATTGCTTGAAATTTGAAATTAACTACTATCACAATGATTTAATTTTTACGATTTCGATATCGTAAAATTTTGCGATATGGTTTCCTGAGTGTACTTTGAGATCGAAGGAAAGCTCAAGCACATCAGTTTTATAAATACACTCTTTAAATACACAATTCCACCTGACTAATTAAGGAATGCTACCGTGATTCACTTAATATTGCAAAATTCTTTCACCATTAGCATTTCGTTCTTGATAAAATTTTACAATTTCACGATAATTAAAATGAAATAGAAGCTGAGCTCGCCGCTGATAATATATTACGATGCAAAAATAACGAGAAAAGAATAGACGTCACACGGAGCAGATAAAATCATTTCTAGATCACAAATGTAGGATTTCAGGTCTGCTGACAAAAAGACTCATCATTTTTTATTAGTCAACCGCAAGATTGATTGCTCAACACATTTTATATGTAGGTAACACACTGCAAAATTTCGATGCTCGATTCATGCGCAATGTGTGGCGTGATTATAAATTAAGCGAAAAACTTTATCTTTCGCTCGCGATACGGATAACTAGCGAAACTTGCGTTGGATAACGTCAATTTCAGCCTTCTGCATTAAAAGTGATGCAAAAACCCTGCGTCTCGGTACTAATACGCGCATTGCATCACTTTCCTGCATGGCAATAACGTAAATTTCATTTTTCGCCAGCGTCCGCGACACGATCGTAACAAAGGCAAAGTGTTCCGTAAATATTGAGTTTCAGTGTGTTTCGAATGCCTTAAGATCGCGGCAATGTTTCATCACTATTCATTATCCTGAAGTAGTGGCAAATCGAAGGTGACTAAAGGATATTTTTTATTTCGCGTTTTTTCTTTCACTTCTAATACATATAGGTATAGTGAGACGAAGAAAAGCCGGCGTGCGTTCCAGCTATAAAATTTACATTTTTTAAAAGGAATCTATGATACTATCAGTGCTCATTCGATTTCCTTTTCTTAAATGTCGAATTCGGATAAAAAGTAATTTGCATCGTTCGTGGAATCTTTTTAGTTGCTTAAATTTTATTGATCTATGCTAACAAAATCTATTGGCCTATGACGAATTAAATGATTGCATAAGTTTGGCTTTCTTTCTTAATAATTCATCATTATCGTTAGTAATTACGTACGAGGAAAAGAAGTGTAAGATGAGTAAGTCAAATATGTAAAAAAATGTGAAACACAATGAAATCTATCGCGCAGTCATTGAATGTCAACGAGGAAAGTTTAACCCACTAGAAACGACATTTATCAGAGTTCCATCCCTTCCACAACTGTCTTATGTCTTTTCAGCATTTCAAATTTTCAATGCATTCCGTACAAATGGGAAAATTCACAGGGAGACGGATTACACGAAAATCTTTCGTCCGATATTACACGAAGCCGCAAACTCCGAAGTACAATGATAATTATTTGCTTTGCACTTTCATCAGACACTGCAGTGCACGCGTGCGACACACGGTTGCGAAACTATATATTCAAAGCCTCTCGGGTTTATAGCGCTTATCAATTGAAAGAAAGCACGACGATGAGAGCCTTAATTACTCACGTTCGCGACGCGTCACGTGCCGAGGAATCTTACGATTCCGCGAAGGATGTATACTTACCACGAGTGAAAAAAAACAAAACTATCGTTTGACGAAGAGCCGCTTATAAAAGACTCGTTGTTCGCGAGTACACGTTCACCTTGTTTTTTGAGGGCTTTTCCTTAGTACTTAAAAAAACAACGTATACTTTTTAAGGACTTATCCGTAGTCAGTAGTATTTTTGAAAGCCGTCTTCTGCTTGTTTTTAGGTTTTTTACTCGTTGCTGAAAACGTTTTTCTCCAAAGCTACAAATGCATATCTAAAGTATTTAAAAGATTGTAATATTCATAAAAAAATTAAATTGATGATAATGAATAATCATTAAAAGTCTTAATTTGTTTCATTTATACAGTTTGTTATTCTGATTATTTCCATAAAGATTTATTATATTATACATATAAGAAAACAATCAGCCAAGCAAATCAGAAATCCCTCGCAAAATAATCTATTATCAAAATAAATCTCTTAATTATCAGTCAGTATCGAGCCACACAACACAGACCTTGAATAACTCGAACCTCGAATAAATCAACATTCACACGCACATCCCATTCACTCATATAATACGAGCAAGACAAGGTGTACACCAACCGCAGCTGGCTTATCACTCTTCCGCGCGCGAGCACATGATTCGCGTCTGAATTCTTTCAACTGCCGCAAGATCGCTTGTGTATATGTATGTGAGTGCGATAGATCGTGTGCACAACTCTCCGGGAGTTCCCGCGAGTCTCTCTCTTGCTGAGAAGAGTCAAGACCTCGATTATCGAACGCCACATGTACATTACCACACGCGCACATGTGCGCGCGCAAAATATAGTCGGGCTCTTTTTTTTTTATCGATGGTCGATTCTGCCTGGCGATGGCCGATGCAACACGCCTGAGATTTGATTGCTTCTTTTTCGCAACAGCCTCGCGTTCGCATCATTCTTATAAATATAACTCGGCAGATGATTTATGTGTTTGTCTGGTGGGAGTCGATTCTGGCTTATTGGGCCCGTTTTTCGCACGAATTATTGTTCTTGATAGATTTTTGGTAAACCTTTATGGCATATTGAAATTGTCGATGAGTATGTATATAAATAAAACTCGCAGAAAATCGCTTTCGAGATTCCGTATTACTTAAATTAAAATCTTTGAATGCGATTTTTGATATGATTTTATGCGTCTTAGGTACTAAAATAAGTGAAAGATATATATCATGTTTTTGCGTAGAAATTAAAATTAATTTATTTCCCTAGGCTAATGAAATTCTATCATCACAAAATATTCATCTTATTTCGTACATCTTTATTTAAATATTAGCATAACAAATAATTACGTTGTCACACGAATTAGAAATATTACCATGAAGAAAATAAAATACTTTTCCAGTCAGCTCGCTAAAGCCCACAAAAAGCACCTTGCATAAATTCATCCAGAATAGTTCTCTATGACGTCACCAAAAAAAGCAAAACCTTATCAGCCATATCCATCATCGCCGAAAACCGCTTTCGTAATTCAAATCTCGTCTACGGCGCGCTTAAATCTCAACAACCATATTCTATATATACATCGCATCATCCTTCTCATACATTTCAAACGAAAAGAAAAAGAGAGAGACAGAGACAGAGACAGAGACAGTAGAGAGTAAGAGGAAACAAGGAACGAGGTGCTTCCGCGCAAAAACTTGACCTCGAAAAGCTCTGTCTTTGTTTCTTTATAATATACTTGCTCGAGGTGTCACGCATACACACGCACACATTAAATGAAACAGATATATATATATTGTATATTCGAGTGGCTCGACGATGATCTTTTTCGCGGATGATCGAATCAATTTCAGTCCTTGACTGCGCCTTGATGAGCGGATAAGTGACGCAACTCGACCGTCAACTTTTATGACCGTGTATCGTCTATATATATATATATATACACATATATGTGTGTGTGTGTGTGTGTGTGTGTGTGCGCGCGTTTGACTTCACGGAAAATCGGATGATAGACCAATTTCGTATCGCAAGACCTGAGCAATAATGAGTGAAATCATTGCTACAATGATTTGTGAGTAAGACATAATATTCTTATAATGCTTTTTTTGAGAATTTTTTTTATGAAATTTTATCCCAGGTAAAAGAAAGGACACTGAACTGCATTTGATTATTTGAAAAGTCATATGCATCTATAATATAAATACACGTTTAGATTGAATCTGAACAAAAATCTTATCTTTCAGACGTATATTTTTGCTCAAAATATACTTTGCCTGATTAAATGGTTTCTATAAATACTCATCGTTATTATTCAACTATTTTTAGTGGATCCTCAAGGATTGCTTAAAAGCTTTATTTCAATTTCAAATTGCATTTATGATTTGGCAAAATTGAATGTGCTATTTAAAAAGATATAAGCTTAAAATGCGTGACTGTTAAGATTACGTATACATGTTTACGCGCATACTCGTATCCGGTGCAAAAGCTTTACCATATCTGAATAGTTTCTTCTGTTCGCGTCTGATTGATTATTCACCATATATACAGTCGTTCCGCTTCTTTTCCCACCAACTTATTTTGCATGCAATTATATAGACCCAACATTTCAACAGCGCTTACGTCTCTTCTCTTCGATATAAGTAAGTAAACGGATATTCAGTAAATTGGAATTAAGTCACACACAATTCAATGTGGAAGTGAAGTAACTCCGAATGGTATATTCCTTTTTTTTAGGGTGTACATGTATGTATATATATATATATCTGACGCAATAAAAGATGCCGGTTATTACTAATAGGATGGGAATTTAATTCCGACTGTAGCTAATCAGAATAAGTAATTCAATTCGGATGCAAATGAGCGAGGGTGCTTAATATAAAATATACAAAATGCGCATCCTCAAATATCTACAAAAAATTGAAAAACAAATTTTTGTTTATAAGATCAACGCATATTTTCGCTACAAGATTTTTCCCTTGTTTTTTTCTTAATAATGTATGAGCTAGTAAAAGCGCTATTGGCATTCACACAAGTTATACATTCAAATTAGTATGATAAATACATATTTGCTTAGAAGGACTCTATAAACTATTTCACTAGTTTTTTTTTTATTCAACAATTAACTTCTATAAGAAAGTAGCAATTTACCAATCATTTCGCAAAGATTAACGAACGATTAAAGAGATCCTATATAATTTATAAAGATACAATTATTGGTTTTCCAATAACAATTAAGAGATAAGAGATCACCTGAATAATTATATAACATTTGAATTACGCTCCAGGCACTTGCGGTATCTTGATCCTATTTTAGCATATTAAACTTATACCAAAGCACACATGTAAGCATATAACAACCGAACCGCCGTTCATTTTCACGCCAAAGAATATTAGCGCCCGACACTCTTGCAAACGCTAAAAATTCTGGACCAACTTTCTGGACAATCCGGTTCCCTCACACACACACGCGCACACACACATTGTCTCTCTCAAAAAATACCGTCTTCGTCGAATCCATAGCTCCAAGCCCCAACGCGCCTTTATATCTTATCGAAATTCTTCATACGCTATATGTATATGCAAGCGCATGCACAGATATATATATATATATATGTGTGTGTGTGTGTGTGTGTGTGTATGCTACGCGAACTGCACGTATATACAATATGGAGCCTGCGGGGCAATATTTCAAACTCAGACGGTTCACCGCCGAGCGCAGATTACAAAGCTCGGACCGGAAAAACTTTTCGCCGCGCCTCGACGTTATAATACACAATGTGCCCGCATGCAAGACGCGGTAAGGGGACAATAATAGCGTTCGCCACCGCGCGACCGGAAGTATTTTGTATCTCCTTTTTGACTTTATATATACGATCGTATATACAGTTTGTGCGCGAGTATTTATGTCGTTAATTTTCGCTGAGCCTCGAGATTTTGATAGATCGAGTGATTTGGCGCATTGTGGAATGTCGTCCTGTTATGGGCGGTTTGATGAATTTCATATGCTATTATATATCGAGAGAGAGAGGGAAAGATATTGTTAGAGGATTAACGCGTTCTCGAGAGAGAGAGAGAGAGAGAGAGAGAGAGAGAGAGAGAGAGAGAGAGATCGGAGATTAGAACGTTCTAATATTCAGAAGAATGAAATCGAGCGACGATGGAAGGTTTTTGGCAAGTTTGACACTATGTGTGTTACGTGTTCATCCTGAAGGATATAAAGTCAGATTTAAAAAAGTCAAAATGTTAGTTTTAGCATCAATCCAAAGTTTATGTGTGCAACAATTTAACAAAATTCTGACCATTACAAAAGACTTTATCCAGACTTCAGCCGCCGCAAAGTTTAGTGACTAGAGGCCTGCCATGCAATTGCCAAACTAAACGGGTATAAAAAGTTTGAAACATCAAATCAAATATGGATGTCGACTACGCAAAATTTCCATCGTAATACTGAAGCGTACATTGACGTGAGATAGTTTAATTTGCGACGATCTATAATTTGCGTCTAACGAAATCGGGGAAATCAAAGCCGGGGGTTTAACAAAGCGCTTATTGTGTCTCTCTTTTGAATACCATAGCCTATATATGTGTATATGTATATACATATATATAATGTGAACTGATGAAAGAAGCCCATTGTTCGATAGTACGATATGTTGGCAGTTATTTGATTAGCAGGTGGTGCTCATATAATAATGCAATAATCAAATTTCAACATTGCCCCCTTTTTATCGACACGCGTCAAGTGCGTACACAGTGGATTCCTTGCGAACAATGTATGTACGAATTACGTACTTGGCCTATGATTTCGAGGAACAAAACGTTTTATTTTTAGCTTTGGAACACTATCCCCATTTTCTATTCGTTTTAATTAAAATTTATTTAGTATCGTACATTAATTTTTCAATAACTCGAAGGGAATTTTATGATTGTTTAAGCTCATGCACGATTGTGTTCAGCATATTTATTATAAAAATTTGATCTTAATATTATCTAGTTCTGTAATATGTTTACAATATTGGTATATCAGTTTGAATTTCTGGTGAATTATTATCGACAAAAAATACCTAATTAATCGATTATCCTACGAACGATAGTTAATAGCATCGCAATTTAAATCTAATCTCTCAATCTAATCTCGTGCAAAACCCGCAGTACAATAATATCAACTTCTAAGAAACTTGCATCAAAAAAGAAATTCCATCACGCGAGACCTGCAAAAGTAATCGTATCAAAATTACGTTGTCCTTCGTATACTTTTTCAAAATCATACCATTCCTTTTACGTCTGTATAATACACATTTTCAATTTAAACACTAGTTTACATATATAGGAAAGCAGCTGCAGTCACCAATTCCAGCTACCGAACAGCGAGAGAACATTAAAATGCAATATTCGCAAAAGTTCTGTCTGCTCCTTATATTTGTTCTCCGCTCGCGAGAGACAAACACACGCAGAAGAGTTCGCGTTGTACGAATCCCGTTTGACCACTTATCGGCCTCTCTCTGAAATAGAGAACTCGTCGCTTATACGCCTCTCGTCGACAGCGTCAAGGTGTTCCTTCTTGTGTGTGTGTTTTAATGTTCATCTCTCTTTGCCTCTCTGATAAAGAGTCGACGACCCGAAATTGCCCATATCGAGTGTTCCGACAACTCGTCTCCTTGAATCGGCCGATCCACGTATAATATTTTAACACTCCTTTTGCAGGAGTACTAAAATACTATATACCTTTTGTACGACGAAAGTACGCGACTTTTTATCATTATTTATCGACAGGGATGGTCTTTCGGACGGTCATAAATTGCTGAATAAATAAGCGATTTTATTTATAGCGTGCACGCGCGCGCGTGTGGGCTTTAAAGATTTCGCGGTCTGCTGATGCCTTAGGTGAAATAATCGCACTAATAAAGTAAGCACTCGCTTCTAACAGGGCCATAATGCATAAATATTGTCTTTTTAATTGACCTTGCGAGATACGAGATATATCCAAAAAAGAACCGTACTTTATGTGACATATATATAACGCTAAGAAAAAGGTGACTCTGTATCGCAGTATTTAGTCGTCAGCTGCTAAGAATAATATTCAATTCTTAACTGTTAAGCTTTTTGTACAGCATTTCAATGTAAACGCTCCTTTTGTACCCTGTATTACGATCAAACGTTATCGTATCTTGGACATTTGTAATTGGATGAATGCAGTCCTTGTAAAATACGTGATTATTTCAGGAGCAGTAAAAATCTTCAGACGGAAATCGTTACGAATAAATTTCGCTGTAGCAAAATATAATTATACGTTGCTACCTCAATTAAGTTTTCCCACCGTTTCAAGGAATCTTCTTTAGTCAGACTTAACATAAAATAAAGTTGTTCTTTGTTTCTTGCTATCTTAATACAGTTATTGAACAAATATGATAAGCTAAACAAACATGATATTTGAATAAGTTGTTCAAAGCCTAGCAAAGCTTTTTGGATGCCAAAAGATGAGTAGCTCGAAAAAACTATTTTCTCCGTGAATCCCTTATCATATCTCATATTCATTGATCGCTCTAAAGCTACAATGTCATATACGCATATAACAAACAATTTCCAGCTCGCGTTTACAAAGTAGTTCAGTACGAATTTGTACCGATTAGATATACGACACTTATCCACGATGTAAAATTCAGCAGAACCTGCTATCAGTCGCACACCAGTATATATAAAACTATAGCCATCGGCGCACAAAAGCCAGTTATGAAAGCGGTTACGTGCTTTTTTTCCCCATTGTGCAACCGCACAACGGTTTATAGTCCCGAGATCCGAACTGCGAAAGCTCGAGTCGATATCGCTACGCAATCGCCAACAGATGAATATTGCCGATGCAGCCGATGGGCTGACATTTTAAATGTATCCGGCTATAACGCGCGTCTTATTATCTACCCGGAAAATCGTGGCAATTTTAAAGTGGCATCGCTTTTCCTTGTTCCTATATATGAAGCTTCTGACCTTTACGAGTGGAATGAACTTGTTTTCGATTCTATATAGCACGGAGTATTTGGCGAACGCGAGGATTTGTTTTATTTATACACGTAATTAATGGACCGAATGATATTGTAACTCGGAGTTACGAACTGGTTTAGGCTTGATTACGAGAGCCACATTGCATCAGACGAATAATTGTATACTACGAGTTATTCGATTTCGTGGAGATTTGCATAAAGTCAATTTTCAAATACAAATACATGCTAACGAGGCGATGATAATCTGTGATCATTATTCTCATTGTTTGAAAAAAAAGAGCGTACTTTTAAGAAGCTTAATTGTATAGAAATTAATGTGTCCTTAACAATGAGCAATAAAGAATCTCGAGTGAGTGAATTCTATACTTGGAAGACGAGTATTAAAAGCTGTTTACTCAACTAATGCGATTCAGTTCTAATGATACTTCAGTCGATATTTTGCAAGACCGAAAATTCCGCTTCAAAATTGCACAGCTTAATGCAATCAGGCCTAAGCTGATTCAGCAACAATATACTTATTGCATTAATAAAAAAAAAAACAGACAACAGCGTTTCCACAGCACAAAAAGAAAAAGAGAACGAATTGAGCTCACGTTCACTATTGTGACTCGCTTCTCTTTTTTTTCTATTATTGTTGTATGCCGAATTGTCAAAGTAAAATGAGCAAAATATATTGTTGTGGCATACTTTGACGCACCTATAGAGAATCAATAAATCGTAACATGCTAACGTGCGGACTAAAAATAAAAATATAAACAAGTGTTCCTTTTTTTTGCGCTTGTAAAACGTGACTAACATAATAAGCTGAAAATGGGCCACACTTTTTATCTTGACTAAGTCTAGCTATTAGTCAGTATAGGTTGCATATGGTAATGTATATTTAGAAAAAAGTGTTTTATTTTAATTAAAATCTAATTGGGAAGGACTGTAACCAGTGTAAGTTTACGTTTAACAGTCATGTCGAAAGACAATTTATGTTATGACAAAAACAAAAATATATTACTATTGAAATTTACGGTCTAAATAACTAATTTCAACGTGCAAGTATAGAAAGTATACGAGTGACTAATAAGTCAAACGTAGAAAGATCATTAAGCTGAAAGAAATCAGCCTAATTATAGAATCACAATTGAAAATGCAATTATTTATCGAAAAGTACTTTTAAAAATTCCCCGCAATTACAGCATTAGCATCGGCTCGCAAATCGTCAAAGATCTTAATCCGCGCGAAAATTGCATCGGCGAGTGCAACATCAATCTCGGCTGATTCAGCACTCGCCGCAGAGCTTATTGCATTAGCAGAAAACGTCGCGGCGCGTCTGCGCGGCCCGGAAGGAAAAAAAACCCTCCTCTAATACAACATATCCGCGCACACGTACACAGTAACGAAAAACCAACACATGCAGCAATGAAAATTCTTGGCAAGTGGTTCAGGAACCTGTGACGAAGTCTCGCTCTCCCGGACGGTCGCGGTAATACAGCAGCAAACGACGTGTCGTCAACTATGACGCGACGCGCACGGCTCGTCGAACAATTACTCGCTAGAAACTTTAACTCCCCCCTATACCTCGCCTATATAACAATCTAATAATCGTCCAAGGACAGACACTCGCGCCTGCCACACACGCGCCATTGCGTGTCGAGTTGGATTCTTCTTCTTTTTTTTTTCTTTCTTTCTTTTTCGTTGAAATGTATTTTTTCTACGATATAGGATTATGCGATCGTTTTTGGCAGTCATGAATTCACAATGCGATTTTGTTGCATGAATTTGTAAATCTGATTGATATAACGTTCATTGATTCTGCGGATGGTTTAAAAATTAAGTTAATTGGGGGAAATATTTAAAGTCTTTTATACAAAATACAATTCTGTCATTTAAGCTTGAATAAATTATTTCAATATTATGACCAGACAGATAGATTTGCGAAAAATACACAAAAAGAAAGATTATAGCTATTATTAGTTGTTGTGAAAAAACGCAGATATGAAGAAAGAGAGGAAAATTTAAACACCTTTATATTTTCAGATGAACATGTATATATATTTCGAAATTCGAAATAACCGAAATCAAGATTCGCTATATATATACTGGAAGATAAAAATAAAAAAGGGGCAGTCAAGAGGTCAGCGAGTTAAATTTAAAAAAATCACACGTTTTAGCACTTTAAGCATCGGCATTGCGCAAAACAGGATATTTCATCAGCGCGTCAAATTTCATCTTGACCGTTCCGATACACATTCGAGCATATGGCTTACAAAACTTATAATACCATTCAATTTCCCAGCTGTGCGAAAAGTCAACACAATTTTTCCACAACTTTTCCGCGTCGCGGAACGCTCCGTGCACGTGTGCATATATATATGTGCAAGAGGAATAACGACAAGACTGCAGTGTGTGCAGTGGATACGAGTGTTTGTACACTGCAGTGGTTACGCCTAATTGCATAAGACTTAGCTAGAGCCACGTATGCGACGGTGAATTTTCCGCTCTCGCTGCAAATTTTATACACACATCAGGTTCCTCTCATTGGCATATTCATTTTTTCTGGATAATCAATATTGTTAGCGATTAGACTGAGTATAGGTTTTATTAAGGTGATAAGTTTATAAAGCGATGATTTATCGACGCAAATTGATCGGGAATTGCTGGTCGGTATTTGTGTTGTGTGTGTGTGTGTATGAGATGCAAAATTGATAAAACACGACAAATACCAGTTTCTGTTCCGCTTTTTTTATAGGGAAATAAAGATTTATTTGTTTATTTTACTTTTGCTTAGATTTTTCTGGAAATATTCCATTCAATTTTCATTCCTCTCGAGCGTACACAAAGCCAATATATTGTTTGCAGTGCAATGTTACTTAACTCTATTTTTGTTTAAGTATGGTGAAATTTTCTTCGAAAACAATTTCACATTGTATAAAACACCATAAAGACCAGCCAGAGTTAAAAAGTAAAAATCCCAGAAATAAAGTCACTTTTTGAGTGTATACATGATTTCCATTTCGATTAAAATACAAATCCTGGTAATTTCAGTTGCAACGTATAAGTGAGAGTAAGAATGTTTCGACTCCATGAAAATTAAGCGATCATATAAACCAGTACTTAATTTATAGCATAGCGTAATACACTTGCGCATATTACACGTGATATCACGGAACAAAAAAATTTTCATGTCATTTCTACATACGCGCAAGTAAGTAGTGTTACTCTCTCTCTCTCTCTCTCTCCTTCTGTCTCACTTGGTATAGAGATTAAATCCTGCAAGGCATGAGTTTCAAGAGTCATGCGTAATATCTCGGCGACTGGGGTTTGTGAAATTTTCATGCCTAGCGGCATAGAGTTACGCAGAAACTAACCTCTTTTTACACTCTCCCGCACTAGGCCAGTTAATAAACTTTAATGCCTTCATTAACCTGGCGAAAAAGTCGGTGGAATATATAAACATCTGAATGTGTGGAAAAATGTAGATTCGATGTAGGATCGAAGGTATTGGTTTAACCCATTACCTTCGATCCCCCCATCGGACCAAAAAAATAATGCAATACCTCTATTCCTACGCGAAATTTGATGCTCTTTCAGAACCTGAGCTCGAAATTTCGATTAGACACCGAGAAAAAAAAATATGGCCGATTGAAACGTGAAAAACGTGAAAATTTTTGAAAAAAAAATTTTTTCGCATTTTTTTTCACAATGATACCGCAAAGGTATCAACTTTTTACTATGATCAGAGGTGATCATGGTACTCGAACATTAAGAGGAATTTTTTTCAGAAAAATTCATCGACGTGTTTTTTCAAAATGGCGGCGAGAATGAAAAAATTTTATAAAAATCTTAATCTATTGTTTTCTTAAAAACTATGAAC